>JABWTJ010000767.1:237501-436020 GCA_016801875.1 Solanum sitiens | reverse complement strand
TTCAACCTCAAATACCCCTCACTTCAATATTTTGGCTAACAAAATACCCTTATTTCTATTGACTTGCACTCATAAGGTGCAAGGAGGGTAATATTGTATAAAATTTTCATTAAAATAAGTACAAATTATAGGAATCACATTATAAATACTAAATAACATCCTATCCCTTATAGTTTTTTATTTACCAAAAATTCCTTAAAAATTTAGTTTGCGGGATACATGTTGAGTAGTACGGGATACGTAAGTTTTGATACATTCCAGTTGATAGTTGTTGTGTTTAAGAAGGAAATAATAACGTAAATTTATTTTTAATAACTTCAAATCCCGTAATTCATGCTCGACAGCTTGTAAACTTTCAATTTCATTGCGTAACTGATTGATAAATTCAAATTTCAAATTAGAGCTCCTTCATCAAACAAAATTTTTCCTGATAAAGTTGATCTACATTCTAAGAACTCGAAAAAACAGCTTTAGAAGATGAATATCTCAATTTGTTATGGCATTATGAAATTTGGGTAAGCGATGTTAATTACGATGGTTACAAGGTTGATGAAATTGTCATTGGACAATCAATTTCATTTATGAATCTGAAAGCTTTGATTTTAGCAGAGTTGGAGATCGACGGTGTTACAAAAGATATTGAAATTCGATACATCGTAGAGGAAAACTCATGTCCATTGAAAATCAAGAATGACATGGATGTGAAACTTTATTTGGAAGTAAAAAGGAATGAGCCTGGAATCAGCATGTATCCGTTATGTATTGATACAACTGAGAAAACGGTTGGGGAGATAGATAATTTTGATTGTTCATCCAGGGAAATCGTATGCATGGAAGGTATAGAAAGAGATATGAAAGCTCTTGCTCTGGTCGAATCTAGAATTTGTGACTTTGATTATATTCCATAATTAAATGCTACAAATTACATAACTGATTCCAATAGTACTGATGTGAAGACGGGGCAGTTGTATTAGGATAAAGGAACACTCATCGCTATAATGTCTAAATATAAAATAAAGAACAACTACAATTTTCGAGTGAAAAGATCAGATAAAAAAGGTATTGGAATGTTTTTTCTCTAATTTGATTTTTTTTTCTTCAGATTTTGCATATAATTAGTACAATTCTAGTTGTTATTGTGTTTGATACATAAGTCTAATTAGTATACATATCGTAATGATAAGTTTGTCAGTGTTTGATGATATAAACAAATTGATAAGTATTATGATTATTAGTATTGACAATTGATTTAGGTGTGTATTGATAAACTTTATTATATGATACATAGAAATTATGTAAAAAAATGGTTTTGTTCTTTAGTATGGCATATACATTAGTTATGAAAAACTGTAACATTGCTTTTGTTATATGAATTAATCCGATGAAAAAATTTGGACAACTATGTGTTAGTTTTCTTTGGTGATCAATGTGGATTGACTTTAAAGTCTTCTTGCAGAAAGAAATCTGATGTATTCAAAGTGAGATACTTCAATAGTGAACATACATGTACGATGCGGGATAGGATACTGACAAAAGTACAAGCAACAATTGGAATTGTTAGTGGTGTGACTGCCCCTAAATTGGTAAATCATAAACGAACTCATACCCCTTAAGATGTAACCGAAGATATTCGATCATTATATGGGGTTGAGATATCATACTAGCAAGCATGGCGTGCTAGGGAACGTGCACTAGAAATTCTCAAGGGTAAGCCAGCAGAAGGATATAAGCAGATGCTGAGATACATATGGATGCGAAATAAAGTGTATCCAAATTCATATATAAGGATGCAAAAGATAGAAAAATAATCAATTTATGTATCTTTTCATAGCCCTGAGACCGTGGGTAAGAGGGTTCGACTACTACAGGCTTGTAGTTATACTGGATGCTGCACATCTTGGCGGGGCTTACAAAGGTACTTTTGTATCATCGAGCACACTCGATGGTGCTGGTATGACTGTTGTAATATTGATCTAATGTAAAACATGTTTTATATGTATACTTAATGTATCTTAGTGTAAATGTTATGCGTCATGAAGTTAAATATGTGTTGATTTGTAATTAGGTTGCATATTGTCATTGGCATATGGTGTTGTAGACACTGAAAATGACTCTTCGTGGACATGGTTCTTCGAACAGATCAAAAATGCATTTGGCTAGCGTGAAAACATGTGTATTGTATCAGACAGAAATGAAAGTATTATGAAGAGTGTAAGCATTGTGTTCCCAAATGTACCTCATTATGCATGCATATGGCATCTTTGGAAAAATGTATGTTCAAGCTTCAAAAGGAGTAAAAACACACTAAGTGATATATTTTCCTCAATGGCAAATGCATACAGAAAGGAAGATTTTGATAAATTAATGGCTAAGGTGATGAAAGTTAATCATAAGGTGAAGGATTACCTTTAGGATGTTGGGTATGAGAAGTGGTCAAGAGTTTATTCAATCGTAAACAGAGGTAGAATGATGACTTTGAACATCGCAGAGTGTATCAATGTCTACCTTGTTGATGCACGTAGGTTAACTATAATAGACTTTTTGGAGGATGCTAGACTTCTATTTGGTAGTTGGGACTGTAAAAATAGAGAAATAACATCATATACAAAGGACACATTGGGGCGAAGATTTGAGGAAATGTGGATTGCAAACGCATCTAAAAGTTCAAAGATGAAGATATTTATCAATATCCCTAACTTTATGTTTTATGTACCAGAAACTCATATGATTTTCACTAATAAGCATTGCTTGGAAAATGATATATAAATGGCATATTATGTAATGTATCGCTACTTTTTATTATTTTCAGGTTGTTCATCGTCTGAATAATTTCTCAGTTTATGAAGTCGGGAGAAGATACATTGTATGCCTTGAGCGGAAAACATATACGTGTGGAAGGTTTCAACATGATGAGATACCTTGCGCACACGCAATTGCAGTTTTGAAGCACAAGAATGTTATAGATATGCACTCATATTGCTCTGATTACTACAAGCCTGATGCATTAGAAAAAATGTACGAGGTTGCGATGGTTTCAATACCATATAAGGAGGATTGAACCATTCCAGACTATGTTTTAGATGAAATTGTCCTGCCACCTAGGTATAGAAGGTTGTCTAGACGACCAAGGAAGCGAAGAAAGAAAAATGCGGATGAGAAGATAACAGTAAACAAGAATTCTTGTGGGCAATGTGGCCAAGAAGGACACAACAGGAGAACTTGTATTTTCTTCCTGAAAGATAATTGAAATAATGTTTTAAAATAGGACATTCGTGTTCATGATTAATAAACTCCACTTATATGTATTTTTCACTTTAGTATTTGGATTAAATAAAGTGTATTGGTTACACAATTTATTTTGTTGTTCAACTAAATGCATTTGTTGAGAATTGTGTTCCAAGCTTACGACTTATTTAAACTGAATATTCAAAATGAACAATTCAAAAAAAGAAATCTTTCTGTGGGATTACGTGTATTCTATATTTACTTACGTTACCAATTGTCAATTCTTGGTCATTGTCATTGAGATTCATGTCAATTCGGATTAATATTTAGGTATAGATATTACCTCTTTTTTTTCTCCTTTCAAACAAAGAAAAATGGTTGAAGTTTTTCTATTTGGAATCGTGTTAGGCCTAATTCCTATTACTTTGGCTGGATTATTCCTAACTGCATATTTACAATACAGGCGTGGTGATCAGTTGGACCTTTGATTAATTAACTATTAAATATAAATTTTTTCTTATAGTGTTAATAAATAAATAAATCTGAATGTATAAACTGTGAAAAATAATTATTGTGTAAATGAGTGAAATATTGATTCAATACCATATTCATGATTTAAACAAATTTAATTGTCCCAAACTTGACTTTTTCAAGTATGTACTATATGTATCATATACAGTGCATTATGTTGTATCATATACAATATAGAATAGTAATGAATCACACATTAAAACTATAAAAACTATATTAGATACAGTTATAATTTTGAAATTTTTCTTTACCAGTATTGTCTTTCAATTTAATACTATGTTGTGATTTGTTTGTTGATGTATATGATGTATCATATACATTCATATGATTCAAATGTCTTATACATAAATGTAATTGGTATTTAATAAAAATCAATTACACTATACATTAAAACTTATGAATCATATGCATCATTTCGTAAGTAAACTATAAAAATACTTAAACTCAAACAATGATGATTGTGGAGCTTAACGTTATAAACCAACAAATGTATCTGAAACAATATATTAAAAACACATAATATTAAAAATAAAAAAAGACTGTAATACAACTAAGTTTTTAGAGAAACACATAAAAAATGAAATTGTCTTCAAAACAAAACAACATGAAAAATAGTTCATGATATCCCTACTAAGTACTAATCTATGTTAACAAAATCTTGTTCAGTTGGTGTTGTGAATTGACTCTTACGCTTTGGTGGATATTCATTCTAACTTATGTATCCACCCTTGACCTTGTCGCTGTCGTATCTCCATAAGAATGGTGCATATCTATTGCGTAGATAATTTGTAAGATGACCATCAGGTGGTATAACAAGTTGGTCACTCAAATACTCTGCGAATATAGCTACATATATCATCCGCAGTGTAACATCTCGTATTCTAGATAAACTAAGGTTAATCTAAGAAAAACAAAAAGAATCAAATTTGAAAATAAGCAAGGAAATATGGAAAATTTTGAGATTTCAAAAGTGAATTTTGGTCATTTTCAAATGGCCACAATTCCCAGATCAAGAGGAGTTTGGGTGAGTTCTTTATATGGATGGAAAAATCCTCGGAATATCTTTCCAACTATGCCAAGTTTGTAAATTTATGAGGTCGTATGAGGGAGATATAACTTTCAAAAATTGGGTTGTTGAGCAACGAAAGTTCCAAATCAAGATTGGTTAATGGTGTTTTGGTCTTTTCCTAAGTTAATTATTAAATTCATGTTTGGGGTAATATGTTGGGGTCTAAACTGATCTCATTCAGTTTTCACAATTAGAAAAAAGCTAGTGCTTTGAGAGAAAGGAGAAAAGAGGAGAACGGAGATGAAGACGGAAGAACGCCAAGCATTCATTCGTGAATTTCGTCGGGGGTGATTCCTAACAAGTTATGTGAGATCATGTGGTGTTGGATTCTTTCACCCACCCTCCAATTTGATTCATTACTGAAATTTATAGTTAATTGAAAGGAAATCTTGAAGTTCTTGATGAAAAGTTTAAAGTTCTTGTTGGTTGAATTATTTTTAATATCTGTTAGTGTTAATCCATGTTTACGGACTGTTTTTTAGTCTAAACTATTGTGTAATAAGTTATTTAGGGATTCTAAGTGTTTGGGGTGGGATACATGGGAGTTTGGGAAGGTTTAGATATGAAAAACAAAGAAAAAAGTCGGAAAACCCATTGGAGATATGTTAGGATGCCGCGCCTACAAAGTGCCTCAGGACAGAGTCTGTCTGTCAAGCTCTGGCATGACGCGCCTCTCAGAGAGCCTGAGGACAGCCTCTGTCCTTCAGGCTATGGCGCTCCGCGCCTCTCAGAGCGCCAGGACCCCTGGAGACCCCGTTCTTTCCCTATCTTTTCGTACTAGTTCCTGGGTGATGTACCCTTCGTTCTTAGTTGATTTCAACACTCCAGAGTACATCTAAACATCATGAAATCATCTATAAACAGGAGATCATGATCCTTGAATCCATAATCCAATTCAAGGAAAGTTAAGATCAAAGTCAGGAAGTTAAGAGCCAAGTCTAGGAGTTAAGAAGCAAGTCAAAGTAAAGTTATCAAGTTTTTTAAAGTCTTTCACAAAGATTTTCACTTTGTTTTAAAGACTTAAAGTTCAAGTCAAGAAAGAGTAAAGAGTTGAGTTCATTTCTCAAAAGCTATGAGGGAACTAAATATTCCTTAAGAGTTAAAGTTTCAACTAAGCAAAGAATATCAAGTTGAGTTCACTTCTCAAGAGTTATAAGGTAACTAAGTAGTCCCTAAGGATTTAAACAAAATGTTTTCAAACTTTTGAGAAGGAAGGGAAGCTAGACTTCCACAGAGTCTATGGCTAGCTTTAATAGAAGGAGGAAAGTATGACTTCCAAGAGAGCTTTTTAAAAAGCTAAGTTTTGAGCACTAATCTCAAACCACAGAATTAGTATATTTTTTAAACATAAGAGCCAGTATATTTTTGGGAGTTGTATTGAGCAACGATATGGGGGAGAGTTTAGATAATTCATAGCCCCCATAAACCATGTTAGCCACCATGGTAGAAAAGGGTCATACTTTTTAGATGATGCCTTTTCACAGCTTACTAGTGGATCTATTAGGCAGTTCAGGTCTTATACCTTTGGCCGGGTATAGGATGCACTGGCAGCGTGCGGTAGATCGATGTATCATCATTGTAGCTCTTAAGTGATGATTGTCAGTTAGAGAATCTCCTCAGGTAAATTGTATTTTATACACAACAGTATTTTATTTTCATAATACATCAGTATTGTATTTTATATACATCTCAGAAATTGTTGTGTACTTGTATATATATGCTCAGAGGTTTAAGCATGTTTTCAGTCAGCATTTCTTTATATTGCATTTATTTTAACTGTGTATATTGAATAAGAGTTAGTAGATCATGAGTTGAACAGAGCCAAGGTAAGTATTCATTATTACTCCCTTTCAAGCTTAAGTTTTGTTTAGCTTTCCAACTCGCATACTCGTAGATTCAATGTACTGATACCAGTTGGCCTGCACCATTTTATGATGCAGACGCAAGTAACCAGGATCAGCACGCGACGTTTCATAGATCCAGATTGAGCTCCAGAGTCAGTGGTGAGCCTCATTGCATTCCGGAGGACATCCATTTCTTTTGTTTTTAGTAGTTTAATTTTAGGATGTTGTGGGGTCTGTCCCAACATCTCTCTTTTCAGTCAGTTTAAAGGTTTCGCAGACGCTAGCATTTCAGTTTAGAGTTTATTGTTGCTTGTTGAGACTTAAGTGTCATTATGGACAGATATTATATGAAGTACTTTACTTTAAACATGTCTTATTTCTTGTTTGAGATGAGTTTAGTCTGCCGCTGAGTTAAGTAAGTTAGGCCAAGGGTTCGCTCAAGAACCAGCAATGGTCTTCGAGTGCCAGTCCCGCCCAACAGAGTGTAGGCTCAGGGTGTGACACGCAGTCCCTACAACAAAATGCAGAATATAAATTTGTAAAAAAACTTACACATATTATTGTAGTCCAGAATTTAAATACTTACATGATGTCATCTTCTTGTTGTATGATGCCTTCAGCGTATTCAATGTTGGATTATATGACTCTAAAAGTGTACCAGTTTTTTTGTCCTTATATGCATCAAACTCTGGCCAGTTTGTCTGCTCAGTTTTTTCAAAGAAACCACTGTCAAGGAGGTAAGAAGGTAGAATCCTTGACAATATTTGTATATCCTCAGAATATACTCGTTTCCTTGTGCCTAAAGAAGAGTCATACACGCGTATCAACCTCTGATTCAATTCGACAACAGATAACACCCAATGAAAATTTCCATCATAATTAATCGGAATAGAAACATTGTCCACAAGATGCCATGGTAATCCAGTTGGTACTGAAAATCCTTTCATAACGTTGATTATTGACCTCTAATGTACTGATACAACTCCCACACGATCAATGTATTCTTGGGTACTAATATCATCATCAGCCTCATTGTTATAATACCTTTCTTGGGTATTGTTGATATGTGTACTGAAAAAATAATTGACTGTTGTGTATCTGTATTGATTCATGCTACGAAGTTTTGATTTTTTACGAAGATAGTAAAAAACAACATCCATGTGCTACAAAAGAATTATAAACATAATTATATATTTGAAAAGAAAAAGAATGAAAATAAAATGTTAGATACTGAAAGTGGTATATGGTATTGATATGTATATATCACCTATTAACTGAAATGTATCATATACATTAAGAAACTTACATATGATACATTTTGCAGACGCATGAAATTCACATATACATGTCAAAATTACCTGATCAGTCCAGCAGTTTTTGGGCTGGGACATGGTATAAAACCAATTTTTATTGGACGGATATGCAACAACATAATCCATCATTTCAAAACCCAATGAAGAGGCTCTTTCTTTGTACTTATCCTCTGATAGTTTCCTGTATTATTAAGTGTAAAGAAAAGATGTTATTTAAAAGTGGAACGAGAGTCGTAATTTCAAAATTGAACAAATTCATTGAAAAATATATAACTTACTTTTTAGCATGAGTTTTGAGAAGACCTATAGTAACCCACTCAACAAACTCATCAATTAGATATGAAGGGGATCGGTTTGTGATCTCACAACCTTCAAATGGGAAATTTGGAATAATTACATCCTCCATGACCTCTTTTCCTTTTTGACTTGACTCAAATGAAGTTAAATAAGGAGATCTGTAGTTTTTTAAGGCATCCTGATACGTGCATGAAGAGTATTTGTATTGCTTCGAATAACAATCTTTGTGATTAGAATATCAGTGGGTAATTGATTTTCCGAAAGAAAACTTTGACTTTCGGTTAACTCCTGTGAATTTGTAGCACTAACTGGTTTAACATGACTAGGCAATCTTCCTAGATAAGTAATAAGTTTATTCATGGCTTCTCGTGTATTAGATGATATTGTACCAGATGTTGCAAAATAATATATGATTTAAATTGATAGTTAAATAAGGTTTGATAAATCATATGATATTTAAATGATACATGAAACATAAATTACTGATATATCTAATATAAAATTATTTGTCACAGACTGATTGGTGTTGTGTTGAACATTATATGAAGCATCGTCGTTCATTGTTCCTTCGAAGAAATGATGAGGTATTTGTGTTGATGGATCATCTTGAATAACAACGTACTGATTAATTTAGGATACATTAAATAACAAAGAATCATATACAAAGGACTACAAATAATTTTAATTAGTCACACTGATATGTATCTTGCAATGGAATGTATTATATACACACATAATTAAAATGTAAAGTAGCATACACACCAAAGTGAATAACAATACTGACGTGAACATTAAAAATATGTCTCAGAATTATACAAGTACATTGTAATGTATCAGAACATACAAGTAAACTTCAATGTATCACAATGGGACAGTTTGATGTATCACTACAAAGTTAATGTATACTAATAGTCAATTTATAATGATAAAATTACCTTCTTATGCTCAGTTGTTTCTGCAGTATGATGAATAATTGCATCTGAGGATTGGAGTTCTGAAACATCCTTCATTTCTTGATGATTCTTCAATGTATCTTCAGTCTATATTTTTTAAACATGTTTTTTTATAAATCAAAATAAGTTACTGATAAATTATATAATTTGATATACGCAATGAATAAAGTAAAATAAACTTGATCTTCAACATCAAAATCAGATACACCAATGTTTTGATCATTATTGGCAAAATCATTAGTATCAAACTTAAAGGTACTTTTTGTATGTCCATCATTGCCTTCTTCAGTGGAAACTTCAACCATGTACGGCGTAGACTTGCCGCCCATCTCCTTCATGAAATAAATTTATAACATAATGACATATAAAAGTTAAAACACACAAACAAAACACATATACAATACAGTACCTTTGGTTGTTGGTCGTCCTCCCTATTCCTAGAATTCATCATCTAAGAGTGATTTGTCTTTATCAAATTCACAAGATACTCAAATTTATTATCAACCTATAAAAAAATTAACATTCAATTTTATATTTCTAAATTAACATTAAAAAAGTTGATATCATTACTTACGTATTCCTTCATATGTTGTTTCAGTTCTTCAATATCGGGATATACAGACTTATCTCTTTAGACTAATTGTGAAGAGGCATGGACAAAAGATACATTAGCAGGCGGGGTAGATGCTTCATCTGTCATTGAGAATGACTGGTTTAATGGCGGCCTTAACTGCTCTGACGATTTAGGTTTCGACCCCTTTGTTTTAGGTGTATCAATTTTGTTTCTCCTTTTGGGTGGTGGTGGAGATGATGTACCAGACACACATTATGATTTTCTCAATAAATGACCAGGAGGGCTTGTTGAGAAATCCTCAAAACCTGACTTATCTTTTGTTTGCATGAACTGATGTTGTGGATGATTCAGGATTATGAGCAACTTGAATATCAGGTAAGTCAAGGGCTTACACTTCATCTGGTGTTAGTACGATGTTTGGACATGCATTCTACATTTTAAATGGTTGAATGTTATGACAATATTATGTATCATACAAAAACTATTATTTACAACAAAAATTAGAAAGCTTATTGAAAAACTATTATTTGCAAATTTAGAAGTAATGTTACCACGGAGAAAATGCTCAACAAGAACTTTTCATATTTTGGCTTTATAGCCATGACCGTCCAATTACAAATCCTGGGAATATCATTCGCTACTTTAACAACAAACTCTAGATTTAGACTAGATCACTAGTCCATACGTTGAGTGCATAAGGCATACTAAATAAGCGATACATATGTTTGCTTTGGTTGAAGTCTTGCCTGAGTGATGTAATTAACTTATCGAATGCAATTTGACTCCAATAATACAATTCATACCTACCATCTTCGACCATTAGAAATTCTTCGATCCGTATGAAGGTCTAACCAAGATGGCATAACATGAAAGAATTGATGAAGTATAATATTTCCATCTGAACAGAATCCTGTGTGGTCTCTCAATTCCCCATTGCAAAACGTTGTATCAAACCACTCTTGGTTATACCTGCAGTCGAATCAGGGAAATATATTTGTAATAATTGGCTCGGAGTGGATTTCAGATATGAAAAATCCTTAACATTTCATTTGCATTTAAGGCCAGTTATAATGGCGAATTCCTTTATACTAAACTGCAATACAGTACCATTAGCATGACGAACATGCAATACATCTTTGTTTTGCTGTTGCACCTCCAACAACAATAAACACTTAGTAATCTGACCCTGGAAATTACATTTTGGAATGTTCAAATATGGTTCAAAAATTGTATTCTTGAACATTTCAACGTCTTATGGACTTTTTGATTTCATTCACAAAATCAAAATTGAACATTGCTCCGAACCTTAATGGATGTGCTGGTATTTTCTATAACATAATTCATGCCTTGTTTATACAAAAAATAAAATATAAAAGTGTACTTGTCTAATCTTCAAACATATGATGTAATGGAGAGTGCATGATACATTGAAGATAATATGTAAATTCATTAAATACATCATGAATTTTTAATGACATCATATCAAACCCGTCGTGAAATGCATAAGATGCATGAGTAACTAACAATATATTGTACATGAATTTCATTAACATACACCAACTACATATATGTATAAGAAACTTTGAATTATATGAATGTATATGACACATCATGTGCATTCATTCACATATACCAATTACATATATGTATAAGATACTTGAATAATATGAATGTATATGATACATCATATGCATTCATTCACATATATCAATTACATATATGATTAAGACACTTGAATTATATGAATGTATATGATATAACATATGCATTGACAAACAAAAACTGTACAAAATGTTACAACAACGAATGATACATTAATGGAGAAATATATGCATCTGATACACCTTCAAAACTGTACAACACATGATATTTTTACTGAATTTGAAATTAGTGAATCTGTCTTCATTGTTAAATAACTCTTAATTCAATTTCACAAATACATGCATCAATGTAAATTAGGGTTCTAATGTATCAGCAAAACACAAAATTAACCATTATAAATCGATATTGTTCTAATATACTATGAAAACATTGAATTGATAAGTAATGTATCTTCACTATTAATGTATTTAAACTTTCTGTCCAAACACAACCAACACCATAACCAAAACATAAAAATATAAAAGCTTTTTTAAACACATACCTTATGAAGTGTGGGTCAGGAAACAACATATGTAACTTTTCTTCTCCCTTTTTTGGGGGTTTCTCCTACCTTTTTCTTTGGATTGACAACACTCTTGTCCTTCATCGCTAATGGGTCATGAAATTGCTTGGATCTGTTCTCGTCCCTCATTTCATCATCAGAATCATATGTACGATTAGCATTAGTATGACAAACACCAACACTATGCGATTGACCCTGTTCCATATGTATCAGTAAAAAGCACGAAGAAGACAATAATGGAGAATAAAATGCTTACCTATTAAAAACTTTGAAATTGAAAAACTTGAGGGAGACTCCTATTGAAAATCAAATGGATTTGAAATTTGTAATTGCTAAAGAAGTGGAGAGATTTTAGTAATAAAATGGAAGAGTGTAATTGGTAATGGGAAACGTGTGTGTTGGCTGGAAAAAAAGAGTGCACTTTGTAATGGAAAACGTAGGTATTGGCTGTAAAAAAGGTGGAAAATCTTTATGTATCTTACATATTTAATTAGTTGGGAGAAATAAGGGACTTTTGAAATATTTAAAATAAGTAGGGATACATGGATATTAATGTAAGTAAAGGAGTGTAGTTAATTAATTTGTCCTTAAAATAATTTGAATTTTTTAACATATGAGCTCATATGATTGACCTAAATTTGGGTTCTATAGTAAATTATGTAAGAGTTAGTGTTCTTCATCTTCACGTCTCAATCCATGAATTCATGCTAGGGCTTCCAATCCAGGTACGTGAAATTTCATCAATGGATATCCTTTGGCCTGTTCACCCATTGAGTCTTAAAGAAAATCCAGTTTTTCAGTTATTATTTATATAAAATTCAGTGATTTTTATGTTTAGCATGAATTTTGAAGTAATTTTGTTCCTCTTCATTATCAGTCCATTAGTGTATGTTTTCTCGTGATTCTTAGTATGTTCATCAAATCATATTTTTATGAACCTTCAAAATACAATATGTCTTGAATTTTCATGTTTAAGACAAAGTATGTAATCATTTTCAGTTCATGTTTAATATTCTTAGAATTAATGCATAAGATGCTTTCATATCAAATGTCTATTATTTTAGTATCATGCATTCAATATTTATGAGCTATTCACTTATCAGTATTATCATATTATCAGTTTATTTTAATTTATTTATTACATTCAGTTGAGAGAGTTACTTAGCACCGAGTGGATTCTAGGGATGAAGGGTGATAACTAGCATCTACTGACTCCTTTAGTAGAAATTTTGTAGTCCTAGAACAACGTGCGACTATAAGTCAGTGTAGCCCTTGTAGGCACATATTTTAGCTTAATGGTACCACGTTAGATCAACCTCTATGCCTAGCAAGTATATTAGGTTCTTTTCTATAGGAATTATGCATCAACTCCATATCTAGATACATAGTCATATTTTGTTTTTTAGTATCTCCCACAATCTAGTCTATCTTTGAGATATTGCATGATCATGTATTCAATTTATTTTGGTTCAGTATTTTCCAGTTGCATGTACTTGATCACTGGATCAGTTCATGTATTTACAATTCAACATCTCAAACTTATCATGTTTGTTTATAGTTTTATCATGCAACTCTCGCATAAACAATACATTCAAAGTATTGACAACATACTCTCTGCACTATATTATTTTATAGTATTGATTCAGACGCTCAATATTTAGCTCGCGGTTAGTACAATCTCCAGCCAATATAACAGTAGTCACCTCTCATTGATGACCCTTACATTATTGTCTTTTATTATTATTTCAATTTTCAGAGAGTTAGATTTAGCTAGGACTTGTCCTAACAACTCATTGTAGTGGAGACTTTGAGACAGTTAATCAGGTGTTACTTTTAAAGTTTTGAGTTATATTTGGATAAACTCATCTTTGTTATATAATTTAAATTGTTTAGACTCATTATACAGTTCAGTTTAGCTTCTGCATTATGTTATCTCCAGATAATGGGTTAGCTTGAGGTCACTTGTGGCCATAAGAACTGTGTTACGACTAAGGGGTAGTCGCAGATCATGACACCTAGGCCTTACATTCTTCATTTGTCTCTCAGATCATGACACCTAGGCCTTACATTCTTCATTTGTCTTTTTACTTTTTTTTCTTTACATGAATTACTTCAGCACCAAAAATCAAGTTCTTCGAAATTAGCTTTTGTTTAAAAGACGTTTGGTTTTTCTTTTTTTTTTTCATTAGAAAAGGATGAAAAAGAACTTAACTAAAAACTTTATTTGTAAGCACAAAAAAGCAGATAAAATAGTATCAGATCAAATCACAAACAAATGTAGTGAAACATAAATGCAGAAAAGAAGAAACTTTATTTTAAATCGAATTTAACCATTGGGTTAGGTGTTATTGTTTATGAATAACACCTAAGTATAGTCCTTTTCATGGGTGTGAAGTGCACCACATCTAATGAGAGGGAGGCTATGAAGTGTTTTAGGAAAACTTCACTTTCTTGATATTCTTATCGTGCGTTGGTATGATCTTCTTTCTAATCCATCGTTGTGCGCTTAAGATCATGCCTTCTCGTAGAGCTTAGTCATAGAATGCGAATGCACGCAATGCTAACGCAGTTCCTCTAGTACCAAATAAGGAATTTCAAATGCAGAGTTTCAGAACGCCAATTCTGCTTTTGGCTCAGTGTATGAACAACAAGAACAATCAGTAGGTTTGAGTTCCTACTAATAGAAATGATCGATTAGTGGTAGCCAAAGTTTGTAAGTTTGTTAGGATGGATCCGCCTAAGTTTTAGGGTCACAAGTTTGTAAGGACCCATGAAGTTCATTGATGAGGTCAAGAAAATATTTGGTGTGATACAAGTAACTGGTAGTGATAGGTGAAATTGGCATCCTACCAGCTTAAGGTGTAACTCACATATGGTTCACTCAGTGTAAAGACAACAGAGACTACTTTGTCTTTTATAACTCAGTATAGCACTAAAAATCAATATTAGTCCAGAAACTCTCTCAGAACTTTTCTCAGTCTCTACTCCAGTCGGTGACCCAGTTATAGCTAGACGGGTATACAGAAATTGCCCTGTCACAGTCTCTCAGAAAGTCACCTCAGCAGATCTAGTACAGCTAGAAATGGTAGACTTCGATGTCATTCTAGGCATGGATTGGTTACACTCATGTTATGCCTCAGTCGATTGTAGAACTAGGATTGTTCATTTTCAGTTTCCAGACTAACCAATCTTAGAATGGAAGGGTAGTAGCTTAGCGCCTATGGGTCGATTTATTTCTTACCTTAAGGCCAGAGAGATGATCTCTAAGGGTTATCTCTATCATCTATTTTGGGTTAAGGATTCTAGCTCTGAAACCCCAACTCTTGAGTCAGTTCCAGTAGTCAGTGAATTTCCAGAAGTGTTTCCTGAAGATCTTCCCGGAGTCCCTCTCAAAAGGGAAATTAACTTTGGAATTGATCTCCTTCCAGATACCCATCCTATTTCTATTCCTCCTTACAGAATGACTCCAGCAGAGCTTAAGGAATTGAAAGAGCAGTTGAAAGACCTTCTAGAAAAGGGTTTCATCAGACCTAGAATTTCACCATGGGGTACACCAGTGTTGTTCGTAAAGAAGAAAGATGGTTCTCTCAGAATGTGTATTGACTATAGACATTTGAACAACGTCACAATTAAGAATAAGTATCCCATCCCCAGGATTGATGACTTGTTTGACCAACTTCAGGGTGCTAGTCATTTCTCAAACATAGACCTCAGATCGGATTATCATCAGCTCAAAATCAGAGATAGTGACATTCTGAAAACAACCTTCAGAACTTGATATGGTCATTATGAATTTGTTGTTATGTCGTTTGGACTAACCAATGCTCCTGTAGCTTTCATGGATTTGATGAACAGAGTGTTCAAATAGTACTTGGACTTGTTCGTTATCATCTTCGTTGATGATATCCTCATTTACTCTAGGAGTGAGGAAGAACATGCAAGTCATTTGAGAATTTTTCAACAGACTCTCAAGGATCCCCAGTTATTCGCTTAGTTTAGCAAATGTGAGTTTTGGTTGCAATCCATTGCTTTCCTTGGTCACATTGTATCTGGCGAAAGGGATCCGCGTAGATTCACAGAAGATAGAAGCAGTGAAACAATGGCCCAGACCTACCTCTACTACAGATATCAGAAGTTTCTTAGGTCTAGCGGGTTATTACAGAAGGTTCGTGGAAGGATTTTCATCCATAGCCTCACCATTGACTAGGTTGACTCAAAAGATAGTCAAGTTCCAATGGTCAAATGATTGTGAGAAAAGCTTCGCAGTATTGAAAACTAGATTAACTACAGCTCCTGTCTTGACTCTACCAGAGAGTTCAGATGGTTATGTGATCTATTGCGATGCATCCAGAGTTGGCCTTGGTTGTGTGTTGATGCAGCGAGATAAGGTTAATGCTTATGCTTCTAGACAGGTAAAGGTTCATGAGAAGAACTATCCAACTCATGACCTCGAGCATGCAGCAGTGGTGTTTGTGCTCAAAATATGGAGACACTATTTGTATGGTGTTCATGTAGATGTGTTCACTGATCATAAGAGCCTTCAGTATGTGTTCACCCAGAAAGAGTTGAATCTTCGCCAGAGGACATGGCTTGAGTTCCTTAAGGATTATGATATGAGTGTGCATTATCATCCTGGTAAGGCGAATGTGGTAGCAGATGCTCTTAGTATACTATCAATGGGTAGTTTAGCCCATATTGAGGAAGAAAGAAAGGAGCTAGTGAAGGATGTTCACAGGCTTGCTCACTTGGGAGTTCGCCTTAAGAGCATATAAAACAATGGTTTTACAGTTCAAAATGGGGCAGAATCTTCTTTGGTAGTTGATGTTAAGGAAAAGAAAGACAGTGATCCAATCTTGCTTGAACTAAAAGGTGCAGTCCACAATCAGAGAGTGGAGGTTTTCTCCCAAGGGGGAGATGGTGTACTTCGCTACCAGGGTAGATTGTGTGTTCCTAATGTGGGTGAGTTGAAACAACATATTCTTTTAGAAGACCATTACTCCAGGTATTCTATTCACCTAGGTTCCACTAAGATGTATCGCGATCTGCGTGAAGTCTATTGGTGGAATGGCATGAAGAGGGATATAGAAGATTTTGTGAGTAAGTGCCCCAATTGTCAGCAAGTCAAGGTAGAACATCAGAAACCAAGGGGTATGACTTAAGAGATCGACATTCCTACATGGAAGTGGAAAGTGATCAATATGGATTTCATCACAGGGTTACCGAGTACTCAAAGACAACATGACTCCATTTGGGTGATAGTTGATAGGATGAATATGTCTTCTCGCTTTTTGGCGGTCAAGACTACAGATTCGGCAGAGGACTGTGCCAAGCTTTACATTAATGAAATTGTGAGGTTGCATGGGTTTCCTTTGTCTATCATCTCAGATAGAGGTCCTCAGTTTGCCTCTCATTTCTGGAAGTCATTTCAGAAGGGTCTTGGCACTCAAGTTAACTTTAGCACAGCATTTCATCCGCAGACGGATGGAAAGGCAGAGCGTACTATTCAGACCCTAGAGGATATGTTGAGAGCTTGTGTGATCAATTTCAAAGGTAGTTGAGATGATCACCTTCCTCTGATTGAGTTTGCCTACAACAATAGCTACCATTCCAGCATTTAGATGGCCCCTTATGAGGCTCTGTATGGGCGTAGATGTAGATCTCCTGTTGGTTGGTTTGAAGTAGGTGAAGCAGCTTTGATAGGTCCAGATTCAGTCCTTTATGCTATGGAGAAAGTGCAACTCATTAGAGATAGACTTAAGATAGCCCAGAGTCGTCAGAAATCTTATGCAGATGTAAGAAAAAGGGAACTAGAGTTCCAAGTTGATGATCGGGTTTTTCTGAAAGTCTCACCTATGAAAGGGGTGATGAGATTTTGAAAGAAAGGGAAGCTCAGTCCTAGATATGTAGGCCCTTACAAGATCTTGAAAAGGATAGGCAAGGTGGCATATGAGTTGAAGTTACCGGCACACTTAGAAGCAGTGCATCCGGTCTTCCACATCTCACTCTTGAAGAAGTGTGTGGGTGACCCAGCCTCTATAGTGCCATTGGAGAGTGTGGCGGTGAAAGATAGTCTTTCTTATGAGGATGTACCAGTTGAGATTCTTGCCCGTCAGGTTAGAAGGTTCAGAAACAAAGAAGTCGCTTCAGTCAAAGTTTTGTGAAGGAGTCAGTCCGTAGAGGGAGATACTTGGGAAGCAGAAGCAGCCATGAAAGCCAAGTATCCTCACATCTTTCCTTCCGATTCCACTCCAGCTTGAGGTAATAGTTCCTCTTCAGTTTTTCCAGTCATTCGTGCGTAAATTTAGTTTTAGAATCATGTTCCCTCAGTTTGTACTTGCATTTTCAGCATAGTTGCATGTACTCGGAACTCAATTCAGTCAGAAACTCAGTTCTCATTGTTTAGTAGTAGGGTTTGCAGCTCTCTCCCTCTATTTTAGCTAGTTTAGTCTTCATTCGAGGACGAATGTTCCCAAGGGGGAGATAATGTAACACCCCGTAGTTAAAAAAGATGAAAAATTAGTTTTTTCAGAAAAATCTACAGGTGCAATCAACGTGACCATCGACGAACCGTAGCCTGACCCACAGTCCGTAGTGCACAACCGTCGATGGGATCAGAAACTCCCAAAAATTTTAGCCTAGAAAAATTGGTTAAGTCTTGGACGACGGACGGACTTACGGTCCATAGGTCAGACGATTGTCCGTAGTCCATGACCGTCGATCAAGACTCCCTTCACCCACTCTCTTACAAGAGCTACGGATTACCAGCACAGTCCGTAGGTGGACCTACGGTCCGTAGCTCTGACCGTAGGTGGAAAATTTGCAGACAGTTAAGGGGAAATGCAGTTGGATAAACTTCAAATGGTCATAACTCTTATCACAAAATGAATTATGTGTCCAATGATTTAACCACAGATTGATAATTGAATTATCTTTCCATAGCCACCGACCTTGTTAAAATCAAACCTCCGAGTAAAACGTTATGCCTATTTTAGTAAAGGCCTGTCGAACAGGCCCAGTCGACGGACCCAACGATGGGGCGTCGGTAAATCGACGGACTGTCAGTCCTGGACGTTGATTGGTCCAACAAAAATTTTCCCAGGGGTCTTTTGGACCTTTCCCACTTCGTTTAAACCCTAATATACGTCATTTTGACCCTAAATCGTCAGATTTTTGTTAGTTTAAACCTAGAAACATAATTAAAACATATCTAAGTCAAATCATTAAATCAAACCTTAGAAAATTAGAAGCAAGAGAGGAGAAAAAGCTCATAAACCCTAGTTCAAGAACGCCACAAGCTCCAGCAGTTCCAGCCCCGAAACTTAAGTATTTTTCCGTGGATTTCATTACCAGGTATGTGGGATTTCACTAGTAGGTTCCTTTCACCCATTGGGTCCCTAGTTTTCAGTCAGTTCTTGATTATCTTGTCATGATTAAACCTAGGGTTTCTAGAATTTTGATAGAACTTCATGAATTTATTAAATATATGTTCCAAATCAGATTATCATGTTATTACTCAGATTATCGCATGAATTTCAGAACCCTAGCTTTGTGTTTCTTTAGTTCTTGAATTACACATGCTAGGTTAGATATTTCAGACACTTTAGATATACATGCCTCAGTTATAAATGCATAATTACCAGATTAACTTTTGCATTCTCAGTTTGCATGTTTAGTTTTGAGCTATCCAGTATTTACAGAAACTCAGACATAATCAGTTAATTTACAGAATTCATTGGGAGTAGCATAATACCGAGTCACACTAGGGTTTAGCGTACCCAATAGTCCCAGAACTACTAGCCAAGTAGGTTGTAAGTCCCCTCTGTGGGCAATCAGTTTAGTGATCACGCCAGCATGCCTTTTATACCTTTGGCAGCATATATTGGGTCTTCTCAATGGGACGTATACATCGAACACAACATTTAGCTCATGTGGTTTTATTATCGGTTATTAGTAACTCCCACAGATCAGTCAGACTCTCTGCATTGACCATTTATCAGTATATTCAGTATTCAGTTTCAGCATGTTATAAATTGGTCACTGCATTCAGCAGTATATTATGTTCAGTTTATTATACTTGCTTTTGTGCTTGTTCAATTATGTTTTATTTCAGCTTTACTCTATCCTATATGCTCAGTACCTTCAAGTACTGACGCATAAGTGTGCTACATCTTCTCGTGATGTAGGTTCAGGTTCTCAGCATCCGGATCACGCATAGATCGATTTCCGATCTCTAATTCAGCAGATTCACTGGTGAGTCCTCATTCTTCGAGGACAATGTCATGAGTTTCTTTTCAGTATTTAGTCTTTTGGTTTCAGATTTTGCTAGATTTAGTTGGGGCTTGTCCCAATATTTCTAGTCCAGTTTAGAGGCTTATTTCGGACATAGTTAGATTCAACTTAGTATTTAGTTAATATTTCTTTTGTATTAAACTCATTATTTTCAAATATCTCAGTTATAGAATATGGGTATTCCCCATCTTTTCATTTTAAGTATGATTTAGCTTCCGCAATAGTTTATTATCTTTAGTATGATCATGATCATTGTAGCAGAGTTAGCTTGGGATCACTTGTGGTCCTAGGTTCCGTGTCCGCGTCCCGGGGGTAGCTCGAGGCGTGACACCTCTATTTATATTTAGTAATTCCGCATTAAACACTTATGTAATTCCCCATGTTAAAATTTCAGATACTAATCAATAATTAAATTATTGACGAACCTAACTTAATGATTTATTTCCTTTAGAGCACTACTTAACTTATTTCATGTGTCGGATTCATAAATTCACTTGCAAGATTTGACACGATGAAAACTTATAAGTTTCTGGATTCCATTATATAACTTATTTATTCACCAATATATACTATTATGATCCAACTTACCAGACATATTGACCCATCTCAGAATCTAACCTTTTAATAAATCAAAACGATAATTAATATATACAGATCATAATAGTTATATCAAGATTAAGAATATAAGTACATTTAATAGTTTAGAGAAGATATTTTTGTCAGTCAGTCTAAAACAACTATCCCTAGTCGGTCTCGTTCAATACATACAAAAGGCACTAGTACAAGAAGTTGGAACTATACCATTCTCATAATCAAGATAAATTACATATAATCTTGTGCTACAATCGTATCAGATGGCATGTCCAATTTCCATCCTAGATTGGGAACCAAAAAACTTTATACTTATAAGAACCGATGATTTAATCATTTGTGTATAAACTAAAACTCTACACACTAAATCATCTACTATATAAGTAAATAGACACCATAAACGAATATATGATCTATTAAAATGAGAACGTGTTTATTCTCTAATAAATATTATTTCTTAACACATGATTAATAATATATATCCCAACAATCTCCAACATAAACTTTTAACCATCACAATTGTTATAATGTACTATATCTAAATGCATGGTTAATAGTATATGCCCTAACAATCTCCCACTTAGACATTTAATCTTGAAAATTGTTAGAATACTATGTCTAAACACATGATTAATTGTATATACTCTAACAATCTCCCACTTAGACCCTTAACTATGCCTTTACAACTTTCACAACCATTCCTTTATTTCTTATCAAAAGAAATTTACCAAGTTATTTTCTCATGCAATTTTGTCTAGTAGTGTTTCAGTGATGTACCGTGGTTTCGTGGTACTTTCAATGCTTTTTCCTTAAGATTGGTTTGTGTGTAGAGCCTTTTTGTAGTAATTTTATGTTTTTAACTTTGTTTTGCATGAAAGTTGTCCAAAACCAAAACGCAGAAGGCTGTGGAGATTTAGTGCAGAGGTGACCCACGAAGGCCATCGACGGTCCATCGTTCCATCGATGGACCATAGATGCTAACCGTCGATTGAAGGTTTAGGCATCTGGAAGCAACTCGGGGAATTCTAAAAAAGTGTGGGGCTACGGAAGGATCGACGGTCCATCGATTGATCGACGGACCGTCCTATTAAACCGTCGATCTGATCGGAAAATGTCCCAGTACCCGATGTTGAATAAAAGTTAAGTATGGAACGACGAGAGGCATTGATGGACCGTGTTGTTGGTCCGTCGATTGGATCAGAGAAGGTGCAAAGTGAATGCTAAAAAAAATGTTAAGTCTGGACTTATGCAGGCAGTCGACGGTCCGTCGTTTGATCGACGGACTATCTGTAGGGGTCGTCGATTGAAGCCGCGTTTTTTGGATGACTTTCCTTATTTGAATACCTTTTATTTTAGGACAATTTTTTTATATATAGGGGGTAAAACCTCATTTTTGGGGTTGGATTCTTTTATTATTTTCTTAGTTTTGTTCTTGGAGATTTGTCTTTGCAACTTGGGCATTAATTCAGATTTCCGAATTTGGTTTTCAAGTGAATTTTGTGATTTCAAGTTGAATTTCTGGATTTTCTTCGAATTTCTCAAAGTATGTTCATGATTTATTGTTTATCAACTATGAATTGTGTTCTTCTATTCATGGGTAACTAAAACCACAACTAGGATTGTGGGAACCATGGGTGATTAACAAAGTAAACCTAGCTTAATAACAATTCTCAAATAGGTTATTGCATGCATTGATAATTATTTCGCTTAGAAGTCTTTTTAACGAGTGCACGCGTTAGAATCACCTTATTACTACTTGTCGGACCAAGGAAGTAGTTAATAGGAAAAGAATTATCAACATAGATTTAGTGGGATACTATCTAATAGGCTAGTCTCGATTGGTGCAAAGTAATAACTAAGGCAAACATCGAATACAATGCTTAATATGAAGTAAATGTAAGGTTTAGTAAATTAGACACATGTACCCGGACCAAGGTACGGGGTGAAATTCTCTAAATTTAGAGCTACCTAACTTATCACTTTGCTTGCAAAACACTAGGAAAGAATTGTTATACCTAGGATTACGGCGTTATGAACCTATGGGGAACATTTACACCCTAGTTTCTCTCACAATTTGATAAACACTAAAGATTTACTCCTGTTACTTGTTCTACTTAGAAATATTACAATACTTTTGTTTCACAAAACCCCCCCTTTAATTACCTATTTTCGGAAAGAACTTGACTAAATAGAAGTAATATTGAAGTTAAGTCTAAACTATTTTTCTCGTGGGATCGACCCCAACCTACTAGTTGGGTTCTTTACTTGATATGACCGCTTATACTTCTTTAGGAAGGTGTAATTGGAGTGTATCAAATTTTTACGCCGCTGCCGGGGAAAGTGCATTTTTGATTAACTTTAATAACATTACTGAATTTTAGTCAACAATTTCCTTCCGATTCCACTCCAGCTTGAGGTAATAGTTCCTCTTCAGTTTTCCAGTCATTCATGCATAAGTTCAGTCTTAGAATTATGTTCCCTCAGTTTGTACTTGTATTTTAGCGTATTTGTATGTTCTTTGAACTCAATTCAGTCAGAAACTCAGTTCTCAATGATTAGTAGTAGGTTTTGCAGCTCTCTCCCTCTATTTCATCTAGTTTAGTCTTCATTCGAGGACGAATGTTCCCAAGCGGGATATAATGTAACACCCCGTAGCCAAAACAGACCAAAAATCAGTTTTTTCAGAAAAATCTACAGGTGCACCCGACGTGACCATCGATGGACCGTAGCCTGACTCACGGTCCGTCCTGCATAACCGTCGATGGGATCAGAGACTCCCAAAAACTCAGCCATGAAAAATATGTTAAGTCTTGATCGACGATCGGACCTACTGTCCGTAGGTCAGACGACGTTCCGTAGTGTGTGACCGTCGATCGAGACCCCCTTCAGCCACTGTCTGATAAGAACCACGGATGACCAGCACGGTCCGTAGGTGGAACCACGGTCCGTAGGTCTGACCGTAGGTGGGAGCTTGCAGCCAGTTAGGGGGGAAATGCAGTATAGTCAACTTAAAATGATCATAACTCTAAGCACAAAATGAATTAGGTGTCCTATGACATATCATCAGATAGATAATTGAATTACCTTTTGATATCCACCCAACTTTCTAAAATTAAAGCTCCGAGTAAAAAGTTATGCCCGTTAAGGTCTGTCGAACAGGCCCAACCTACGGACCAAACGACGGACCGTCGATAGAACGACAGACCGTCAGTCCTGGTCGTCGTTTGGTCCAACAGCAACTTGCCCTGGGGTCTTTTGGTCTTTTTCCACTTCGTTTAAAACTTAAGATTGGTCTTTTTGACCCTAAATCATCAAATTTTAGTCAGTTTAAGCCTAGAAACATAACTAAAACTCTCCTAAGTCAAATCATTAATAAAGTTAGAAAATTAGAAGCAAGAAAGGAGAAAAAAGGTCAAGAACTCTTGTCAAGAACCAGCAAGTTTCTAGCAGTTCCAGCCACGAAATCTAAGTATTTTACCATGAATTTCATCACCAGGTATGTGGGATTTCACTAGTGGGTTCCTTTCACCCATTGGGTCCCTAGTTTTCAGTCAGGTCTTGATTCTCTTATCATGATTAAACCTAGGGTTTCTAGAACCTTGATAGAACTTCAAGATTTAGTTAAATATATGTTCCAAATCAGATTATCATGTTATTACTCAGATTATCGCATGAATTTCAGAAACCTAGCTTTGTACTTCTTTAGTTCCTAAATTACACATGCTAGGTTAGATATTTGAGTTATGCAGATATACATGCTTTAGTTTTTAATGCATCATTATCATATTAAATATTGCATTCTCGATTTGAATGTTCAGTTTTGAGCTATCCAGTATTTACAGAAACTCAGACATAATCAATTAATTTACATAATTCATTGGGAGTAGCATAATACCGAGTCACACTAGGGTTTAGCGTACCCAATAGTCCCAGAACTACTAGCCAAGTAGGTTGTAAGTCCCCTCTATGGGCAATCAGTTTAGTGATCACGTTAGCATGTCTTTATACCTTTGCCAGGGTATATTGGGTCCTCTCGATGAGGCGTATACATCGGACTCCACATTTAGCTCATGTGGTTTTATTATAGGTTATTAGTAGATCCCACAGATTAGTCAGACTATCTGCATTGACCATTTATCAGTACATTCAGTATTCAGTTTTAGCATGTTATAAATTGGTCATTGCATTCAGTTAGCTCGGAAATTCAGTATATTATGTTCAGTTTATTATACTTGCTTTTGTGTTTGTTCAGTTATGTTTTATTTCAGCTTTACTCTATCCTACATGTTCAGTACCTTCAAGTACTGACGCATACATGCGCTACATTTTCTCGTGATGTAGGTTCAGGTTCTCAGCATCCAGATCACGCATAGATCGATATGCGATCTCCAGTTCAGCAGATTCAGTGGTGAGTCCTCATTCTCCGAGGACAACAGTCATGAGTGTCATTTAATTCCTTAGTCATTTAGTTTCAGTTTTTGCTAGATTTAGCTGGGGCTTGTCCTAGTATTTCTAGTCCAGTTTAGAGACTTATTTCAGACATAGTTAGTTTCAGCTTAGTGTTGAGTTAGTAGCTTCATTGTATTAAACTCATCAGTCTTCATATTATATCAGTTTTAGAATATGGGTATTCCCCATCCTTTATGTTATCATGCATATGTTTATGCATATTGTATTCTACTTACTACATACACGCCTTCATCGACGTTGTTTTTTGACCGGAAGGCCGAGAGCTAACTATCGAGACTGAACAAATCATCCAAGAATAATGCCATCTACTTAGATCGAAATCAAGATCTTGGTATATATACAAGATACATAAGTCTTGTACTATAAAATCTTAGGACTTTATGAGTCACATTTCATAATAAATTATGATTTAGCTTCCGCATCAGTTTACTATCTTTAGTATGCTCATGATCATGCCAACACGGTTAGCTTGGGATCATTTGTGGTCCTAGGTTCCGTGTCCACGTCTTGGGGGTAGCTCGGGGCGTGACACGTGTGATCATGTGCCACGTATAACATAAATAAAACAAATATAAAGATGACGTTCATACTAAATCGTATTTTAATTCCAAAGAACAACTTTAAAATCATTTTAACGACCTCAAAATATAACCACATAGCAACATAGAAATGAGTACTTCTTACTAAGCCGTTATCAATGAACTTACCAAATTTCAGGTCAATTGGAGCATATAAAGAATCTTTATTTCCAAAGATGTGACCTAATTCATGTACAAGTAATTTAAATATCTTTCGGAATTAAAACAATATGACATACATTCTTATCACATATGAATTCATGTTAAATAACCATGTGTAATCATGTTCCAAATTTAACATAAATATAATTAACATGAATAATGATCTTATCATATTCAAATCAAAGTTTTAATCCGACAAACTACCTAAACCCATCTAAACGATTTTTGTTGGAACCTTCAAATTTCAAGTCAATTAGATATCATAAAATTCATGATCATCTTAACTATGACCAAATTTGAAAAATTTATCGTTTCAGGCATAGTTAGGGATTAAAATAACTCGATTCACATTTTTATTCTCCTTTAATAATTATCTCATGAGCATAAGGCATACTTGTGTCCTATCTTTCAGATAAGACACATAGCTAACCTCTTTACAACATTTTGTTCTCTCAATTAATACACTTGAGAATTCAAGATATTATATTTCTCCCTTTAAACCGGTGAAAATTTTTAATATCTCTTCTCATGAATTAATTTAAGTGTTACTAGTATCAAAAGGTTATCTCTTTCGAGGTAAACAAACCTTTACTATTATACGTTTATGTAGAACAATCCATACATGATACATTGAGGATATTCTAACGACTCAAATAAATAGACCACTTTCGTAGATCCTATTTATTTATCATAATTCTGAATTCATATATTGTAATCTCACATATATAAAATATTAAGAATCATATATTTATATGAAAGAGAATACTAGGTCCTCCTACGTAGCGCCACCACAAGCTAGAATTTCCTTTAAAATTTATTTATTTCCAAAGATAGTCTTCCCCTTTGTTGAAAAAATGTGTCCTTTATGAAACATTTTGACTTTTATGAAGAGTTACGATTTTGATGAAGACTTACCCAAAAATAGTCATCCTCTTTCATGAAATGATATGACTTTTATGAAAAGATGTGACTTTTATGAATAGTTGCGACTTTAATGAAGAGTTGTAACTTTTATGAAAAGTTGTGAATTTATGAAAAGTTGCGACTTTAATGAAGAGTTTTGACTTTTATGAAAAGTTGTGACTTTTATGAAGGTTCTGACCTTTCTAAAGGGTTGCAACTTTTCCAAATAGTCGTAACCTTTCCGATGAGGCACAATAAATATTTGTTCAAACTACCATTTGTTTTCAATAAATAGAGAACATCCTCTCATTAAAACAACGAAATTCTGAACCTCTTTTTCTTCTTCTTCTTCACAATTAAATATTTGTGTACTCTGCTCATGTTGAGTGGTTCAGTGACCCCATTGCTTATGTTAGAGATCTTGGTATGTATCTTACCGTCATTAATTTATGCTTATGTTATTAAGGTTAAATGATAAGATGTAATAATATTCATTTTCATTTATATTATTAATCTTTTTTGTAAGATGATATAGTTTTTTAGTTTTAGTAACCGATAGATTTTTAGTATTATTAAATCCTGCGCGAAGCATGGGTAATTTTATGTTGATTCTTTAGGTAAATTTCCACAATGTTCTTTCTCTATGTAATTTACATAGACTTTTTCCATTACTTATATGTCAAAGTCTCATATGTTTTCAAAAAAGAAAATTGAATGTAAAATCAAAATCTAAATTTTATTCTTTTACTCAATAAAAAACCTATTACCTTATCTATTTTTCTTTACAATTGCTATTCTGGGTAGCAGGGATCTTCACCCTTCATCAATTGAGTAGTTTTTTATTTTTAGTAAGTAAAAAACACTTTTTCTTGAGCGGAATTTAGGGTTGCAGTGACTCAGTCTCCAAATAATTGTTGTTGCAATAAAAATGTATGCAGGTTTTTATAAACTTTTACAATTATGACTCATCTACAAAGTGGTTTATATTTTCCTATCCTCTACTTTCAATTTATAATGTACCCTATAAACTCACAACTATTCTACAACATTATAATAGTATTTTAAAATCGAAGAGCAAACTAGAGTTCATTACACAAATTGATAGCATGATTTGCTTTTGGTCTGGTTAAATTGACGTAATTTTCATTTTTAGTATATAATATGTTGATAATAATCAGCCTCAGCGAGAGGGAATCTCAACTTTTAGAACAAGTATTTCAGAATGTATGTCATATAACCATCATGGGTAAACTTAATAAGGATCATTACAAAGTCCATAAAGAGGCATATGTAGTGAAAGAAGGATATTTGGAGTTCCTATGTTTGCTTACTCTTGTATAGTTTTTGATCTGTCTAAATTTTGAACGTTGATGCCTCATTGAATTGTGAAGGCAGATTGTTTTGGTTGACAAATGATTTTGCATGCCGTAGTTAGAGACTTTGAAAAGCATGGGATCGTTGTGGTCAGCTGAAATTTGAGACAACCAAGCAAGATAACAAGCCACAAGAAATGAAGGGCAAGGAAATAGTGGTTGACATTTAAGCTGACATATTCAAGGAATTTGAAGCAGTGCACTTGAACTTTTAAAATTTGAAGGCATAGCCACATTGCATGAAGTTTGGAAATTTACTATAATTGAGTGAGGTATTGACTATTTACTTTGCATAACCTTTTACAATTGTAAGACAAGTAAAATTATATATTTGTTCTTCTTTGTCCAGTGTTGAAATGATGAAGGGTAGTTGGAATTTCTCTGTTTGTTTGCTCTTTTGTAGTCTTTGTTAAAATTGAAGTTACAATGTTTGAATCTCATTAATTTGTGAGGGAAGATTGTCCGGATAATAGGTGAATTCACATGTCATAGGTTGGGACTTTTTATAAAACTAATTAATAATTATTTAGTTTTGTTTTCATGTTTTTTTTCCTGTTTATGTTGCAAGTTCAAATAAATTCGTAGCTATTCAGTAAATCTCGGTTCTCAAAGCAGTTAAATCAAATAGACTAAGGATGTAACATATTGGCTAAATTTGGTAAATTAGAGATGTTTCATCCGGTAGAGTTGTCTTTATCATTTTTACGTGTGGAACCACACACAAGCATTTGTATAGTAAAATATTTGCATTGTCAAAGTATTAATTGAAATATTTCTTGCAAATGGTCTTTCCGATTATATTTGAAAAGATTTAAGATAGCCAGTGTTTTACCACAATTTAAAAGATTTCGTTGCTACTTAATAAAAAAAATATACATTACAAGAGTATCATTTTACAAGTGGAAGTTTTTAATTAACATGGAGGAGATGAATCAATGCATTTAGATATAAAAACTTGAAATCAAAGTATTTATTAATTTAACATTTTAAGTCAAGCTTAAGTGTATGTCTATATATTACCCACAAAAAAAAATGACAGCAGTGTGATAATATTCTCATATTCTATCAAATAAAGGTCACTAGCATAATGCAGATTATATTGCTGTAAAAATGTCTATATTCATGGATCCAAATTAGTCAGAACCAACATAAATAAACATGTCTTTTTATGTTAGATTGAAAATCACAAAGCTTTACATGTTATTAGTACCATCAACTATTTTGAAGGACTTGCAAGACGTCAATTCAAATGGTCATACGTTATTTCATTAAACTCAAAAGAGATGTAGGTTAATCGAGGTAGTTTACCACCGTGCGAAGCGAGGTTAGTTTATCTAGTTTCTAATAATTCAAATAAACAAACCATTTAATGCTAACCATTTATTAGTTATATGAAATTGTTAATATATTCATGTTAATATACTCACGTGAGAAAACTTTTTTATGCTCATTAACAAATAAATTCCTTTTCTATTCAAAATCAATCCAATTACACTTTTACTCGTTCTAGTAATCACTGCCCTTTCGTGACAATGAGAAAGCATAAATATTAAGTTACTTCCTGTAATTTATGATCAAAAATAAGGAAAAGAATATTTGAAGAGAAAACTAAATTACAAAGAAAATACATTGAAAACCCACAACTTTTATCCTGTATACACATCTAATTGATTTTGTATTATTTTTTTTATAAAAAAAAAACACGATGTGATATTAACATTACCTCAACTTCCTTTTCATTGTTTTCTTTATGCAAACAAATAAAATTGGGTAGAATCATTAAAACTCCACACCATGTCCACCGCCATTAATAAGTGCAATGTTCAATTCCTTCTTGATTTAATGATCACAAAAAACACTCTTTTCTACAAAGAATTCTTTCAACCAAACAAACAAGGAATCTCATGTCCAGTACTTCAATGAATTAATACGGCACACAGTCTGACTAGAGAATTCAATTCTTAAAACACGTAGTGGAATCATACATAACCACAAGTACATTATCTTTTTAAGTTATCCATTTAGATGTAAGCTAGGCTCTTGATGTCAATTGTTAGAAAACTATATGCACAGCGGAAGCATATCTTGGATCTTTACTATTTACATGAATAATAGATAACCAATACCGTTTATGCTAGAACACATAAACTTGCTAGAATTTAATGCAATAACTACCTCTTGAAGCGTGAACATCTCCTTGAATTGAATCCCCAAGTTAGACAGACCTTCAAGTGAATATACAAGATAGCTATGGTCTTCTACAGTGATCCCTAGTTCACATCTGAACTCTCTCAATACTTGGGTGGCAAGTATTGAATAGAAAACTAATCATTTTTCTAGGGTTAGAAGAATCTCTAATTATAGAGATTTCTTCCCAATCCAAGAGGAGAATAAAATTCATATTATTTTTCTTCCACTTAAAATTTACACATTAGTTTTCTTATATAAGAAAACTCACGCCCGTCTCCCCTTCTCACTTTAGAAATAGGATTATGAGTTCTAGTTAAATCTGAGCAATATAGGAACCACAAAATTAATTACCGAGGCTTCCTATTATGAAAATAACTCCAAATAATTAATTTGAATTATTCTTACCATAATAAATTACAAATCATTCAACTGGAAATTCGTAATTGCACTCCTCTATTTATATTTCGTAATTCCCCATTAAACACTTATGTAATTCCCCATGTTAAGATTTCAGATACTAAACAATAAATTAAATATTTAACTAATTTAACTTATAAGTTTCTCAGAAAACCATATATATCAATCTCTATTACGAGACATGGATTCTATCAACTAACTTATTATTTCACAATCGTACCAGATGACATGTCCAATTTTCATCCTAGATTGTGAACCAAAAAACTTTATACTTATAAAAACCGATGATTTAATCATCTATGTATAAACTAAAACTCTACACACTAAAATCATCTACTATGTATATGAATAGATACTATAAGCGAATATATGATCTATTAAAATTGAGCAAATATTTATTTTCTAATAAATATTATTTCTTAACACATGATTAATAATATATATCCCAGCATGCATGACTATTACGTGCGTCGAAATTAAAAGTAGTTGATCCTATAACATTTGTTATCATAACCTCAACTTTTAAATCATGACAATGTCAACTCTAAATTGCTTGAGGGGTATATCATATCCATATCCCTTCATATCATTGTGTACAGATTGAAATAGTACCTAATGATAACGTCGTAAAACGTGTTAAAGCAAAAACACTTCATATGTAATGGTTATGTAATCAATGATAGTATTGAAATTAAACTTTTGTATTAGATTAACCAATTAATTTTTCACTAAGATAACCATATTAAGTATAACTAATTATCTTTAAATAAAGAAAGCATTCTACTATAATAGGTTAAATATATTAACACTTCAAAAAGTAAGTTTTTCCTACAATAAATAAATGTTTTTTTTTTTGGTAATAACAATAAATAATTGTACAATGCTACCTAATAATACAAATTCTTTAGACAATGATTTAATTCTTCATAGTAATATATATTGCATAAGCATGTGAAATTAAACCTTAAAATTGAGTTAGATGTTCATCATCACACATATCTTCTGTAGGTTATCAAGAAAAGATATATCAAACAAAAGGAGGAAGAGAAATTGTACACTTCCAATCCAATATTTTATAAGCTTGGATTTGCTTGTGTTATGGCTTTTATAATACAGATTTGATAATCAATTAATCTATTTTAAAGGAAAATTACGTAGCACATTAGACAAAACTCACAAATTTCACCTTCATTTCTTCCTTAATTTGTCTCTGGAGATTTTCAGTTTATCGTTTCAGATAGACTCGTAGATTATATGCTGCATCCGTCAATAGGTGTTGTTGCTAATTACTAGCACTATGCATTTTTACATTTTAAAATATGCTATATATCTATATCCGAGATCTTATTCATTAGTGCTTGTCCATGGAATTTCATGTTGTAGATGAGAATTGATATATTTAATAAAATTCTCCCGTATAGGATATGAAATTACGCTGCATGATTGAAGTAGGCAACAATACATAGACTTTAAGATTGCCAAATCATGATCATAATCGAACTCACCTTTTTCTTTCAATTCCTTGTTCAAGATTGGAATATTTAAATTAAACACAGTAATGAGTTTCAATTCATATGATTCCTACATGGAACTCTTTTTCTTCTTCAATTTTGGAAATACATGCTTCAATTCATACTTTTTAGATGTTTGGACTTTTCCTTTACCTATATATTGGCTATTTTGGTCCTTTATTTAGTCTACAATTCTATCTTTTGCTGGTTCTGAGATGATTGGTTCTTCATTTGTAAATCATTCTTGAATTGATTTTTGGAGGAGAGGAGATGGGTGATAAAACTGCATCAAATTCATAATCTTATTTTTCTTGTTTTCTATTCATCACTTCTTCATTAAGGTAGCATTTTGGACATGATAATTCTTTGTGAAAATGCTGAAGTACATTAAGAAAGGTTCGAGAGAGAAGTAAGTGTAAAAAGCCAAGATGGAAAACGTAAATGTGAGAAATGTTATAAAATTATATATACTTACCGAATATTTTACCTAAATTATTACTACATAAAACCTATCGTTAATACATAAAATTAACCTAGTTCTCCGAAAATTAATCTACTTAAGATACATAAAATCATCTTTCTTTCTCAATGTTTTTAATCACTAGACAGTGTCTCTAGAGGCTTTTTATCAACGGAGAAGGGCCTGAAATGACTCTCAACTATTTTAATTGATCCAAAATTATCCTTTGTCCACCTTTCAACCTCAAATACCCCTCACTTCAATATTTTGGCTAACAAAATACCCTTATTTCTATTGACTTGCACTCATAAGGTGCAAGGAGGGTAATATTGTATAAAATTTTCATTAAAATAAGTACAAATTATAGGAATCACATTATAAATACTAAATAACATCCTATCCCTTATAGTTTTTTATTTACCAAAAATTCCTTAAAAATTTAGTTTGCGGGATACATGTTGAGTAGTACGGGATACGTAAGTTTTGATACATTCCAGTTGATAGTTGTTGTGTTTAAGAAGGAAATAATAACGTAAATTTATTTTTAATAACTTCAAATCCCGTAATTCATGCTCGACAGCTTGTAAACTTTCAATTTCATTGCGTAACTGATTGATAAATTCAAATTTCAAATTAGAGCTCCTTCATCAAACAAAATTTTTCCTGATAAAGTTGATCTACATTCTAAGAACTCGAAAAAACAGCTTTAGAAGATGAATATCTCAATTTGTTATGGCATTATGAAATTTGGGTAAGCGATGTTAATTACGATGGTTACAAGGTTGATGAAATTGTCATTGGACAATCAATTTCATTTATGAATCTGAAAGCTTTGATTTTAGCAGAGTTGGAGATCGACGGTGTTACAAAAGATATTGAAATTCGATACATCGTAGAGGAAAACTCATGTCCATTGAAAATCAAGAATGACATGGATGTGAAACTTTATTTGGAAGTAAAAAGGAATGAGCCTGGAATCAGCATGTATCCGTTATGTATTGATACAACTGAGAAAACGGTTGGGGAGATAGATAATTTTGATTGTTCATCCAGGGAAATCGTATGCATGGAAGGTATAGAAAGAGATATGAAAGCTCTTGCTCTGGTCGAATCTAGAATTTGTGACTTTGATTATATTCCATAATTAAATGCTACAAATTACATAACTGATTCCAATAGTACTGATGTGAAGACGGGGCAGTTGTATTAGGATAAAGGAACACTCATCGCTATAATGTCTAAATATAAAATAAAGAACAACTACAATTTTCGAGTGAAAAGATCAGATAAAAAAGGTATTGGAATGTTTTTTCTCTAATTTGATTTTTTTTTCTTCAGATTTTGCATATAATTAGTACAATTCTAGTTGTTATTGTGTTTGATACATAAGTCTAATTAGTATACATATCGTAATGATAAGTTTGTCAGTGTTTGATGATATAAACAAATTGATAAGTATTATGATTATTAGTATTGACAATTGATTTAGGTGTGTATTGATAAACTTTATTATATGATACATAGAAATTATGTAAAAAAATGGTTTTGTTCTTTAGTATGGCATATACATTAGTTATGAAAAACTGTAACATTGCTTTTGTTATATGAATTAATCCGATGAAAAAATTTGGACAACTATGTGTTAGTTTTCTTTGGTGATCAATGTGGATTGACTTTAAAGTCTTCTTGCAGAAAGAAATCTGATGTATTCAAAGTGAGATACTTCAATAGTGAACATATATGTACGATGCGGGATAGGATACTGACAAAAGTACAAGCAACAATTGGATTTGTTAGTGGTGTGACTGCCCCTAAATTGGTAAATCATAAACGAACTCATACCCCTTAAGATGTAACCGAAGATATTCGATCATTATATGGGGTTGAGATATCATACTAGCAAGCATGGCGTGCTAGGGAACGTGCACTAGAAATTCTCAAGGGTAAGCCAGCAGAAGGATATAAGCAGATGCTGAGATACATATGGATGCGAAATAAAGTGTATCCAAATTCATATATAAGGATGCAAAAGATAGAAAAATAATCAATTTATGTATCTTTTCATAGCCCTGAGACCGTGGGTAAGAGGGTTCGACTACTACAGGCTTGTAGTTATACTGGATGATGCACATCTTGGCGGGGCTTACAAAGGTACTTTTGTATCATCGAGCACACTCGATGGTGCTGGTATGACTGTTGTAATATTGATCTAATGTAAAACATGTTTTATATGTATACTTAATGTATCTTAGTGTAAATGTTATGCGTCATGAAGTTAAATATGTGTTGATTTGTAATTAGGTTGCATATTGTCATTGGCATATGGTGTTGTAGACACTGAAAATGACTCTTCGTGGACATGGTTCTTCGAACAGATCAAAAATGCATTTGGCTAGCGTGAAAACATGTGTATTGTATCAGACAGAAATGAAAGTATTATGAAGAGTGTAAGCATTGTGTTCCCAAATGTACCTCATTATGCATGCATATGGCATCTTTGGAAAAATGTATGTTCAAGCTTCAAAAGGAGTAAAAACACACTAAGTGATATATTTTCCTCAATGGCAAATGCATACAGAAAGGAAGATTTTGATAAATTAATGGCTAAGGTGATGAAAGTTAATCATAAGGTGAAGGATTACCTTTAGGATGTTGGGTATGAGAAGTGGTCAAGAGTTTATTCAATCGTAAACAGAGGTAGAATGATGACTTTGAACATCGCAGAGTGTATCAATGTCTACCTTGTTGATGCACGTAGGTTAACTATAATAGACTTTTTGGAGGATGCTAGACTTCTATTTGGTAGTTGGGACTGTAAAAATAGAGAAATAACATCATATACAAAGGACACATTGGGGCGAAGATTTGAGGAAATGTGGATTGCAAACGCATCTAAAAGTTCAAAGATGAAGATATTTATCAATATCCCTAACTTTATGTTTTATGTACCAGAAACTCATATGATTTTCACTAATAAGCATTGCTTGGAAAATGATATATAAATGGCATATTATGTAATGTATCGCTACTTTTTATTATTTTCAGGTTGTTCATCGTCTGAATAATTTCTCAGTTTATGAAGTCGGGAGAAGATACATTGTATGCCTTGAGCGGAAAACATATACGTGTGGAAGGTTTCAACATGATGAGATACCTTGCGCACACGCAATTGCAGTTTTGAAGCACAAGAATGTTATAGATATGCACTCATATTGCTCTGATTACTACAAGCCTGATGCATTAGAAAAAATGTACGAGGTTGCGATGGTTTCAATACCATATAAGGAGGATTGAACCATTCCAGACTATGTTTTAGATGAAATTGTCCTGCCACCTAGGTATAGAAGGTTGTCTAGACGACCAAGGAAGCGAAGAAAGAAAAATGCGGATGAGAAGATAACAGTAAACAAGAATTCTTGTGGGCAATGTGGCCAAGAAGGACACAACAGGAGAACTTGTATTTTCTTCCTGAAAGATAATTGAAATAATGTTTTAAAATAGGACATTCGTGTTCATGATTAATAAACTCCACTTATATGTATTTTTCACTTTAGTATTTGGATTAAATAAAGTGTATTGGTTACACAATTTATTTTGTTGTTCAACTAAATGCATTTGTTGAGAATTGTGTTCCAAGCTTACGACTTATTTAAACTGAATATTCAAAATGAACAATTCAAAAAAAGAAATCTTTCTGTGGGATTACGTGTATTCTATATTTACTTACGTTACCAATTGTCAATTCTTGGTCATTGTCATTGAGATTCATGTCAATTCGGATTAATATTTAGGTATAGATATTACCTCTCTTTTTTTCTCCTTTCAAACAAAGAAAAATGGTTGAAGTTTTTCTATTTGGAATCGTGTTAGGCCTAATTCCTATTACTTTGGCTGGATTATTCCTAACTGCATATTTACAATACAGGCGTGGTGATCAGTTGGACCTTTGATTAATTAACTATTAAATATAAATTTTTTCTTATAGTGTTAATAAATAAATAAATCTGAATGTATAAACTGTGAAAAATAATTATTGTGTAAATGAGTGAAATATTGATTCAATACCATATTCATGATTTAAACAAATTTAATTGTCCCAAACTTGACTTTTTCAAGTATGTACTATATGTATCATATACAGTGCATTATGTTGTATCATATACAATATAGAATAGTAATGAATCACACATTAAAACTATAAAAACTATATTAGATACAGTTATAATTTTGAAATTTTTCTTTACCAGTATTGTCTTTCAATTTAATACTATGTTGTGATTTGTTTGTTGATGTATATGATGTATCATATACATTCATATGATTCAAATGTCTTATACATAAATGTAATTGGTATTTAATAAAAATCAATTACACTATACATTAAAACTTATGAATCATATGCATCATTTCGTAAGTAAACTATAAAAATACTTAAACTCAAACAATGATGATTGTGGAGCTTAACGTTATAAACCAACAAATGTATCTGAAACAATATATTAAAAACACATAATATTAAAAATAAAAAAAGACTGTAATACAACTAAGTTTTTAGAGAAACACATAAAAAATGAAATTGTCTTCAAAACAAAACAACATGAAAAATAGTTCATGATATCCCTACTAAGTACTAATCTATGTTAACAAAATCTTGTTCAGTTGGTGTTGTGAATTGACTCTTACGCTTTGGTGGATATTCATTCTAACTTATGTATCCACCCTTGACCTTGTCGCTGTCGTATCTCCATAAGAATGGTGCATATCTATTGCGTAGATAATTTGTAAGATGACCATCAGGTGGTATAACAAGTTGGTCACTCAAATACTCTGCGAATATAGCTACATATATCATCCGCAGTGTAACATCTCGTATTCTAGATAAACTAAGGTTAATCTAAGAAAAACAAAAAGAATCAAATTTGAAAATAAGCAAGGAAATATGGAAAATTTTGAGATTTCAAAAGTGAATTTTGGTCATTTTCAAATGGCCACAATTCCCAGATCAAGAGGAGTTTGGGTGAGTTCTTTATATGGATGGAAAAATCCTCGGAATATCTTTCCAACTATGCCAAGTTTGTAAATTTATGAGGTCGTATGAGGGAGATATAACTTTCAAAAATTGGGTTGTTGAGCAACGAAAGTTCCAAATCAAGATTGGTTAATGGTGTTTTGGTCTTTTCCTAAGTTAATTATTAAATTCATGTTTGGGGTAATATGTTGGGGTCTAAACTGATCTCATTCAGTTTTCACAATTAGAAAAAAGCTAGTGCTTTGAGAGAAAGGAGAAAAGAGGAGAACGGAGATGAAGACGGAAGAACGCCAAGCATTCATTCGTGAATTTCGTCGGGGGTGATTCCTAACAAGTTATGTGAGATCATGTGGTGTTGGATTCTTTCACCCACCCTCCAATTTGATTCATTACTGAAATTTATAGTTAATTGAAAGGAAATCTTGAAGTTCTTGATGAAAAGTTTAAAGTTCTTGTTGGTTGAATTATTTTTAATATCTGTTAGTGTTAATCCATGTTTACGGACTGTTTTTTAGTCTAAACTATTGTGTAATAAGTTATTTAGGGATTCTAAGTGTTTGGGGTGGGATACATGGGAGTTTGGGAAGGTTTAGATATGAAAAACGAAGAAAAAAGTCGGAAAACCCATTGGAGATATGTTAGGATGCCGCGCCTACAAAGTGCCTCAGGACAGAGTCTGTCTGTCAAGCTCTGGCATGACGCGCCTCTCAGAGAGCCTGAGGACAGCCTCTGTCCTTCAGGCTATGGCGCTCCGCGCCTCTCAGAGCGCCAGGACCCCTGGAGACCCCGTTCTTTCCCTATCTTTTCGTACTAGTTCCTGGGTGATGTACCCTTCGTTCTTAGTTGATTTCAACACTCCAGAGTACATCTAAACATCATGAAATCATCTATAAACAGGAGATCATGATCCTTGAATCCATAATCCAATTCAAGGAAAGTTAAGATCAAAGTCAGGAAGTTAAGAGCCAAGTCTAGGAGTTAAGAAGCAAGTCAAAGTAAAGTTATCAAGTTTTTTAAAGTCTTTCACAAAGATTTTCACTTTGTTTTAAAGACTTAAAGTTCAAGTCAAGAAAGAGTAAAGAGTTGAGTTCATTTCTCAAAAGCTATGAGGGAACTAAATATTCCTTAAGAGTTAAAGTTTCAACTAAGCAAAGAATATCAAGTTGAGTTCACTTCTCAAGAGTTATAAGGTAACTAAGTAGTCCCTAAGGATTTAAACAAAATGTTTTCAAACTTTTGAGAAGGAAGGGAAGCTAGACTTCCACAGAGTCTATGGCTAGCTTTAATAGAAGGAGGAAAGTATGACTTCCAAGAGAGCTTTTTAAAAAGCTAAGTTTTGAGCACTAATCTCAAACCACAGAATTAGTATATTTTTTAAACATAAGAGCCAGTATATTTTTGGGAGTTGTATTGAGCAACGATATGGGGGAGAGTTTAGATAATTCATAGCCCCCATAAACCATGTTAGCCACCATGGTAGAAAAGGGTCATACTTTTTAGATGATGCCTTTTCACAGCTTACTAGTGGATCTATTAGGCAGTTCAGGTCTTATACCTTTGGCCGGGTATAGGATGCACTGGCAGCGTGCGGTAGATCGATGTATCATCATTGTAGCTCTTAAGTGATGATTGTCAGTTAGAGAATCTCCTCAGGTAAATTGTATTTTATACACAACAGTATTTTATTTTCATAATACATCAGTATTGTATTTTATATACATCTCAGAAATTGTTGTGTACTTGTATATATATGCTCAGAGGTTTAAGCATGTTTTCAGTCAGCATTTCTTTATATTGCATTTATTTTAACTGTGTATATTGAATAAGAGTTAGTAGATCATGAGTTGAACAGAGCCAAGGTAAGTATTCATTATTACTCCCTTTCAAGCTTAAGTTTTGTTTAGCTTTCCAACTCGCATACTCGTAGATTCAATGTACTGATACCAGTTGGCCTGCACCATTTTATGATGCAGACGCAAGTAACCAGGATCAGCACGCGACGTTTCGTTGATCCAGATTGAGCTCCAGAGTCAGTGGTGAGCCTCATTGCATTCCGGAGGACATCCATTTCTTTTGTTTTTAGTAGTTTAATTTTAGGATGTTGTGGGGTCTGTCCCAACATCTCTCTTTTCAGTCAGTTTAAAGGTTTCGCAGACGCTAGCATTTCAGTTTAGAGTTTATTGTTGCTTGTTGAGACTTAAGTGTCATTATGGACAGATATTATATGAAGTACTTTACTTTAAACATGTCTTATTTCTTGTTTGAGATGAGTTTAGTCTGCCGCTGAGTTAAGTAAGTTAGGCCAAGGGTTCGCTCAAGAACCAGCAATGGTCTTCGAGTGCCAGTCCCGCCCAACAGAGTGTAGGCTCAGGGTGTGACACGCAGTCCCTACAACAAAATGCAGAATATAAATTTGTAAAAAAACTTACACATATTATTGTAGTCCAGAATTTAAATACTTACATGATGTCATCTTCTTGTTGTATGATGCCTTCAGCGTATTCAATGTTGGATTATATGACTCTAAAAGTGTACCAGTTTTTTTGTCCTTATATGCATCAAACTCTGGCCAGTTTGTCTGCTCAGTTTTTTCAAAGAAACCACTGTCAAGGAGGTAAGAAGGTAGAATCCTTGACAATATTTGTATATCCTCAGAATATACTCGTTTCCTTGTGCCTAAAGAAGAGTCATACACGCGTATCAACCTCTGATTCAATTCGACAACAGATAACACCCAATGAAAATTTCCATCATAATTAATCGGAATAGAAACATTGTCCACAAGATGCCATGGTAATCCAGTTGGTACTGAAAATCCTTTCATAACGTTGATTATTGACCTCTAATGTACTGATACAACTCCCACACGATCAATGTATTCTTGGGTACTAATATCATCATCAGCCTCATTGTTATAATACCTTTCTTGGGTATTGTTGATATGTGTACTGAACAAATAATTGACTGTTGTGTATCTGTATTGATTCATGCTACGAAGTTTTGATTTTTTACGAAGATAGTAAAAAACAACATCCATGTGCTACAAAAGAATTATAAACATAATTATATATTTGAAAAGAAAAAGAATGAAAATAAAATGTTAGATACTGAAAGTGGTATATGGTATTGATATGTATATATCACCTATTAACTGAAATGTATCATATACATTAAGAAACTTACATATGATACATTTTGCAGACGCATGAAATTCACATATACATGTCAAAATTACCTGATCAGTCCAGCAGTTTTTGGGCTGGGACATGGTATAAAACCAATTTTTATTGGACGGATATGCAACAACATAATCCATCATTTCAAAACCCAATGAAGAGGCTCTTTCTTTGTACTTATCCTCTGATAGTTTCCTGTATTATTAAGTGTAAAGAAAAGATGTTATTTAAAAGTGGAACGAGAGTTGTAATTTCAAAATTGAACAAATTCATTGAAAAATATATAACTTACTTTTTAGCATGAGTTTTGAGAAGACCTATAGTAACCCACTCAACAAACTCATCAATTAGATATGAAGGGGATCGGTTTGTGATCTCACAACCTTCAAATGGGAAATTTGGAATAATTACATCCTCCATGACCTCTTTTCCTTTTTGACTTGACTCAAATGAAGTTAAATAAGGAGATTTGCAGTTTTTTAAGGCATCCTGATACGTGCATGAAGAGTATTTGTATTGCTTCGAATAACAATCTTTGTGATTAGAATATCAGTGGGTAATTGATTTTCCGAAAGAAAACTTTGACTTTCGGTTAACTCCTGTGAATTTGTAGCACTAACTGGTTTAACATGACTAGGCAATCTTCCTAGATCAGCAATAAGTTTATTCATGGCTTCTCGTGTATTAGATGATATTGTACCAGATGTTGCAAAATAATATATGATTTAAATTGATAGTTAAATAAGGTTTGATAAATCATATGATATTTAAATGATACATGAAACATAAATTACTGATATATCTAATATAAAATTATTTATCACAGACTGATTGGTGTTGTGTTGAACATTATATGAAGCATCGTCGTTCATTGTTCCTTCGAAGAAATGATGAGGTATTTGTGTTGATGGATCATCTTGAATAACAACGTACTGATTAATTTAGGATACATTAAATAACAAAGAATCATATACAAAGGACTACAAATAATTTTAATTAGTCACACTGATATGTATCTTGCAATGGAATGTATTATATACACACATAATTAAAATGTAAAGTAGCATACACACCAAAGTGAATAACAATACTGACGTGAACATTAAAAATATGTCTCAGAATTATACAAGTACATTGTAATGTATCAGAACATACAAGTAAACTTCAATGTATCACAATGGGACAGTTTGATGTATCACTACAAAGTTAATGTATACTAATAGTCAATTTATAATGATAAAATTACCTTCTTATGCTCAGTTGTTTCTGCAGTATGATGAATAATTGCATCTGAGGATTGGAGTTCTGAAACATCCTTCATTTCTTGATGATTCTTCAATGTATCTTCAGTCTATATTTTTTAAACATGTTTTTTTATAAATCAAAATAAGTTACTGATAAATTATATAATTTGATATACGCAATGAATAAAGTAAAATAAACTTGATCTTCAACATCAAAATCAGATACACCAATGTTTTGATCATTATTGGCAAAATCATTAGTATCAAACTTAAAGGTACTTTTTGTATGTCCATCATTGCCTTCTTCAGTGGAAACTTCAACCATGTACGGCGTAGACTTGCCGCCCATCTCCTTCATGAAATAAATTTATAACATAATGACATATAAAAGTTAAAACACACAAACAAAACACATATACAATACAGTACCTTTGGTTGTTGGTCGTCCTCCCTATTCCTAGAATTCATCATCTAAGAGTGATTTGTCTTTATCAAATTCACAAGATACTCAAATTTATTATCAACCTATAAAAAAATTAACATTCAATTTTATATTTCTAAATTAACATTAAAAAAGTTGATATCATTACTTACGTATTCCTTCATATGTTGTTTCAGTTCTTCAATATCGGGATATACAGACTTATCTCTTTAGACTAATTGTGAAGAGGCATGGACAAAAGATACATTAGCAGGCGGGGTAGATGCTTCATCTGTCATTGAGAATGACTGGTTTAATGGCGGCCTTAACTGCTCTGACGATTTAGGTTTCGACCCCTTTGTTTTAGGTGTATCAATTTTGTTTCTCCTTTTGGGTGGTGGTGGAGATGATGTACCAGACACACATTATGATTTTCTCAATAAATGACCAGGAGGGCTTGTTGAGAAATCCTCAAAACCTGACTTATCTTTTGTTTGCATGAACTGATGTTGTGGATGATTCAGGATTATGAGCAACTTGAATATCAGGTAAGTCAAGGGCTTACACTTCATCTGGTGTTAGTACGATGTTTGGACATGCATTCTACATTTTAAATGGTTGAATGTTATGACAATATTATGTATCATACAAAAAATATTATTTACAACAAAAATTAGAAAGCTTATTGAAAAACTATTATTTGCAAATTTAGAAGTAATGTTACCTCGGAGAAAATGCTCAACAAGAACTTTTCATATTTTGGCTTTATAGCCATGACCGTCCAATTACAAATCCTGGGAATATCATTCGCTACTTTAACAACAAACTCTAGATTTAGACTAGATCACTAGTCCATACGTTGAGTGCATAAGGCATACTAAATAAGCGATACATATGTTTGCTTTGGTTGAAGTCTTGCCTGAGTGATGTAATTAACTTATCGAATGCAATTTGACTCCAATAATACAATTCATACCTACCATCTTCGACCATTAGAAATTCTTCGATCCGTATGAAGGTCTAACCAAGATGGCATAACATGAAAGAATTGATGAAGTATAATATTTCCATCTGAACAGAATCCTGTGTGGTCTCTCAATTCCCCATTGCAAAACGTTGTATCAAACCACTCTTGGTTATACCTGCAGTCGAATCAGGGAAATATATTTGTAATAATTGGCTCGGAGTGGATTTCAGATATGAAAAATCCTTAACATTTCATTTGCATTTAAGGCCAGTTATAATGGCGAATTCCTTTATACTAAACTGCAATACAGTACCATTAGCATGACGAACATGCAATACATCTTTGTTTTGCTGTTGCACCTCCAACAACAATAAACACTTAGTAATCTGACCCTGGAAATTACATTTTGGAATGTTCAAATATGGTTCAAAAATTGTATTCTTGAACATTTCAACGTCTTATGGACTTTTTGATTTCATTCACAAAATCAAAATTGAACATTGCTCCGAACCTTAATGGATGTGCTGGTATTTTCTATAACATAATTCATGCCTTGTTTATACAAAAAATAAAATATAAAAGTGTACTTGTCTAATCTTCAAACATATGATGTAATGGAGAGTGCATGATACATTGAAGATAATATGTAAATTCATTAAATACATCATGAATTTTTAATGACATCATATCAAACCCGTCGTGAAATGCATAAGATGCATGAGTAACTAACAATATATTGTACATGAATTTCATTAACATACACCAACTACATATATGTATAAGAAACTTTGAATTATATGAATGTATATGACACATCATGTGCATTCATTCACATATACCAATTACATATATGTATAAGATACTTGAATAATATGAATGTATATGATACATCATATGCATTCATTCACATATATCAATTACATATATGATTAAGACACTTGAATTATATGAATGTATATGATATAACATATGCATTGACAAACAAAAACTGTACAAAATGTTACAACAACGAATGATACATTAATGGAGAAATATATGCATCTGATACACCTTCAAAACTGTACAACACATGATATTTTTACTGAATTTGAAATTAGTGAATCTGTCTTCATTGTTAAATAACTCTTAATTCAATTTCACAAATACATGCATCAATGTAAATTAGGGTTCTAATGTATCAGCAAAACACAAAATTAACCATTATAAATCGATATTGTTCTAATATACTATGAAAACATTGAATTGATAAGTAATGTATCTTCACTATTAATGTATTTAAACTTTCTGTCCAAACACAACCAACACCATAACCAAAACATAAAAATATAAAAGCTTTTTTAAACACATACCTTATGAAGTGTGGGTCAGGAAACAACATATGTAACTTTTCTTCTCCCTTTTTTGGGGGTTTCTCCTACCTTTTTCTTTGGATTGACAACACTCTTGTCCTTCATCGCTAATGGGTCATGAAATTGCTTGGATCTGTTCTCGTCCCTCATTTCATCATCAGAATCATATGTACGATTAGCATTAGTATGACAAACACCAACACTATGCGATGGACCCTGTTCCATATGTATCAGTAAAAAGCACGAAGAAGACAATAATGGAGAATAAAATGCTTACCTATTAAAAACTTTGAAATTGAAAAACTTGAGGGAGACTCCTATTGAAAATCAAATGGATTTGAAATTTGTAATTGCTAAAGAAGTGGAGAGATTTTAGTAATAAAATGGAAGAGTGTAATTGGTAATGGGAAACGTGTGTGTTGGCTGGAAAAAAAGAGTGCACTTTGTAATGGAAAACGTAGGTATTGGCTGTAAAAAAGGTGGAAAATCTTTATGTATCTTACATATTTAATTAGTTGGGAGAAATAAGGGACTTTTGAAATATTTAAAATAAGTAGGGATACATGGATATTAATGTAAGTAAAGGAGTGTAGTTAATTAATTTGTCCTTAAAATAATTTGAATTTTTTAACATATGAGCTCATATGATTGACCTAAATTTGGGTTCTATAGTAAATTATGTAAGAGTTAGTGTTCTTCATCTTCACGTCTCAATCCATGAATTCATGCTAGGGCTTCCAATCCAGGTACGTGAAATTTCATCAATGGATATCCTTTGGCCTGTTCACCCATTGAGTCTTAAAGAAAATCCAGTTTTTCAGTTATTATTTATATAAAATTCAGTGATTTTTATGTTTAGCATGAATTTTGAAGTAATTTTGTTCCTCTTCATTATCAGTCCATTAGTGTATGTTTTCTCGTGATTCTTAGTATGTTCATCAAATCATATTTTTATGAACCTTCAAAATACAATATGTCTTGAATTTTCATGTTTAAGACAAAGTATGTAATCATTTTCAGTTCATGTTTAATATTCTTAGAATTAATGCATAAGATGCTTTCATATCAAATGTCTATTATTTTAGTATCAGTTTAGTTTAATTTATTTATTACATTCAGTTGAGAGAGTTACTTAGCACCGAGTGGATTCTAGGGATGAAGGGTGATAACTAGCATCTACTGACTCCTTTAGTAGAAATTTTGTAGTCCTAGAACAACGTGCGACTATAAGTCAGTGTAGCCCTTGTAGGCACATATTTTAGCTTAATGGTACCACGTTAGATCAACCTCTATGCCTAGCAAGTATATTAGGTTCTTTTCTATAGGAATTATGCATCAACTCCATATCTAGATACATAGTCATATTTTGTTTTTTAGTATCTCCCACAATCTAGTCTATCTTTGAGATATTGCATGATCATGTATTCAATTTATTTTGGTTCAGTATTTTCCAGTTGCATGTACTTGATCACTGGATCAGTTCATGTATTTACAATTCAACATCTCAAACTTATCATGTTTGTTTATAGTTTTATCATGCAACTCTCGCATAAACAATACATTCAAAGTATTGACAACATACTCTCTGCACTATATTATTTTATAGTATTGATTCAGACGCTCAATATTTAGCTCGCGGTTAGTACAATCTCCAGCCAATATAACAGTAGTCACCTCTCATTGATGACCCTTACATTATTGTCTTTTATTATTATTTCAATTTTCAGAGAGTTAGATTTAGCTAGGACTTGTCCTAACAACTCATTGTAGTGGAGACTTTGAGACAGTTAATCAGGTGTTACTTTTAAAGTTTTGAGTTATATTTGGATAAACTCATCTTTGTTATATAATTTAAATTGTTTAGACTCATTATACAGTTCAGTTTAGCTTCTGCATTATGTTATCTCCAGATAATGGGTTAGCTTGAGGTCACTTGTGGCCATAAGAACTGTGTTACGACTAAGGGGTAGTCGCAGATCATGACACCTAGGCCTTACATTCTTCATTTGTCTCTCAGATCATGACACCTAGGCCTTACATTCTTCATTTGTCTTTTTACTTTTTTTTCTTTACATGAATTACTTCAGCACCAAAAATCAAGTTCTTCGAAATTAGCTTTTGTTTAAAAGACGTTTGGTTTTTCTTTTTTTTTTTCATTAGAAAAGGATGAAAAAGAACTTAACTAAAAACTTTATTTGTAAGCACAAAAAAGCAGATAAAATAGTATCAGATCAAATCACAAACAAATGTAGTGAAACATAAATGCAGAAAAGAAGAAACTTTATTTTAAATCGAATTTAACCATTGGGTTAGGTGTTATTGTTTATGAATAAATTCAAACAAAAAAAGAAAGAAATATGACAAAAGAAAACAACATTTTCGAAACTCATTTCTGTATTGCCCTCTCTAAGTGGAGTTCTTCTATGATGGTTTCAAGCCAAAAATAATGGCTAAAGTCATTTTTTCTAGCAGCTATTTAATATCGGTCAATAGTTTTCATTGGACGAACTTTCATTAAAAAAAAGGTTTGGTTTCTTGAGCATTAATAAATTGATATTTTTTTTTAAATACTGGTGATAATCACAAATAGTCAAATTTTGAGGTGAATTTTTTTTCCCGATAAAATGGCCATACATTTGAGAGAAAAAGGTGAACAGACTATAAAACTTTGGTGTATAATCAAAGATAAAACACATGTGAAATTTAAACTTTGCTTCAACATCAAGATTTAATTAGTCGGCCGCAATAAACTGATCATTAAACAACTCCTCTTCCTGAAAATTCAACAGTAGAAAATGAAACTAATTTGATATTTTACTGATCGACCTGTTGGGTTCGAAAAAATTAGTGAGTCATGTGCTTATAATTGGAAATCATGAAGGCGCATCAGATGACAAAAAAACCTATTCTAACAAACATAATATTATAATATAAATCAGCCAACAGACGTACATATTATAAAACTAATAAAAAACATAAAAATTGTAGAGGGAAAATCTCCCTATAAATAAAAGGTTTTAAACGACTACATTGTATATTCTTTTGTGTTCTTGATATGAGAAGAGACGTTTTCAATTTGTAGATTTCCAAACTTTTCCTCTAAAAAAGAATAAACCAAATATATAGAAGAAAATTATATTTTTTTTGTTTCAGGAAAAGTCCAAGCATTTATGTGAATACTTTGATTTTTTCTTTAAGGAAAAAATAAACTTAAAATAGGATAAGAAAATCAAAGTAAAATTTACGAAGTTGTGAATATCTGATTGAGTTATCCTTTGGGTTGTATATCATGTAAGCTGTTCTAAATATCAAAAAGGAATTCACCTTTTTTTACATATGAAAGGATTGATAAAGTAAGCACTCCATAGGGTGTAGCTTCCCATTTACAAACTTACTCAGACTAATTAATTGCGCCATATTCCAATTCCAAGGATTCTCAATTATCCGCCAAGAATTATTCTTTAAAATGTACATGTTGACATGTTGAAAGTTACCTTGACGTCCAAATATAGTAAAAGTTCGCACTACCTTATAATTATTATGAATCTTATCATATCAAAAACCATATATGAAAAAACTAGCATCAAGGGTCGCTCAACATGATTGGAGGCCTAAAGACAAGTTTCAGTTCGAGACCTAAAATTTAAACAAACTTCATATACGTATTTATTCAAAATTTATTTTTCTTACATTATTTAGATAAAAATTATTAGCATTTTAATATTGTTTTTTCAGTAGGTAAGATTTTATCAACTCAACATTGAAAAACATCCTTTCAGTGAGGCAATTATTATATAATTGTTAACATAATTCTATAAGTAATAAGTTGACAAATATTAAATAAAGATAAGAGTTAATATATAATTTGACGCAAGAAGTTGATAACTTGATATATATAGATATATATATCGCATTTTAATATGCTTGTAGTAATGCTTGAAACTAAAAATTTAAAGAAATAAAAAAGAATTTGTAACTCACTTTGTTCAACAATTTTCACAATTAATTATTATTTTTATCAAAGTACAAAAGATATTAAAGTGGATAAAATAATATATATTTTAAAATATTATATTATATAAAAAATTTAACACAGTTTATTCAGATAAAAATTTGGGCTCCCCAAAATTTGGGGCCTAAGGCAAAAGCCTTACTCTCAAAGTCATAGAGTCGACACTGACTAGCATCACTCAATATATATCTAAAACTACATAATTTCTTGTGTACTTTCTTATTGCTGGGTTCATAGAAATATATCGTCTACCTCATTAACAAGACAAAGCAATCCACTAATCGAACCCTAAAAAAAATGATATGCCCGAATTTATCGTTGATGTTTTTATTAATTAAATGATAAACTCATATGAGACTTGACAAACTCAGAGCTAGAGATCAAAGCAAGCCAAAATTTTGAAACTGGCCTAATTTCAAAAGAGATTTCAGTGAAGCCTTGAGATGATTTCAGCAATAACTTCAGGTGGAAGAAAAGGTTTTGTAGTCCTGCTTCTTTATGGGTGTTGATCAGATGCAATTCATAAGATATTTGATTTTCTCCATTCACTTCTTCGGTGGATAGCATTTTATTCTTAATTTGTGAAAATGGTTAAGCCGATAAAGTAAAAGAGCAAAGGATGAATTTTTTTATTTGACTAGATTGAAGTAAGAATGAGAAGACGACTCTTCCTATATTTATAATGTTAGCTGAATTAGGGTACACGTGTCACTACAAGTGAAGTGAGAATGAGAAGACCACTCTTCTTAATTCGTTGCACTAAAATCATTGTGTACTCACTTGAAGTATAGAGTGAATTAAAGTGTTACTTTCATTTTTGCACCCAAAATGTGTGTTTTTGTTTGCACTTTGCATCCTATTCTTTTAGTGAATTGCACCTTAATTTGTATATTTCATTTCAAATGTTGGAGCTGATAAAGACATAAAGTAATTAATATTTATTAAAATTCTATATTATATCTCACTCCAGATTACTGGCCATAAAAATAATTCACATTTAGAAAGAAAATTATATCTTTTTATCATTTTCAAATTGAGATACAATTTTTCATTTACCGAAAGTGCAAAATTATATTTACACTATTGGATTATTTTTAAATGTCATTTTATGATGCGAGTAAGTCGAAGATGTAACTTAGTGGTTAAGAAAGTTTGACTGAGTTATAGTGAAACCTAATGTTCAAGGTTGACCAAAGTCAACATTCTAGTAAGGTGACTTGGACTAGAAAATTTTTGACAATGTTGAAGGTTTGATAGGTGATTTTGGAGTTGCTTGTACTGTGGGTTCTACTCCCAAGGCATTCAGATTAGATTCAGGTCATTGATTAGGATCTTGAAAATTTAGAAGTTAAGAGTTGACCTCGACCATTATGACCTCCATTTGGCATTTTGATTATCCCACCAGGTTTGGAATACCATTTCTAGTCTTGTAGCATATTTGGTATATCTTCACGGGTATCTGAATGAATCTCGAGGGTTCATTCTAGAATTTGTTACTTGATGATGCAAGTTTATTTTCTTCTTTGCAATCACCAAGGTATCACAACATCTGCAAAGGTTTATCAAGAAGAATATCACAATCATTGTGGAATGATCGGGATTGTGTAAAATAAAAGAGTTCGGGTAAATTTTATCCTTTGAAATCAAGTGGGTTCGCGATTGCAAAGGGTGTCTGGGTCATGTTGTTGCAAACGCAATGAGGGGTCCCATGATTTCATAAGGCATTTCACCTGGGCAAATTGAAATCTCATTTTCGAACATAAAACCTATTACTTGATATTGGAAGCCTGGAATCATATTTTTGGGAGATTCAAAAGAGGATTTTCATCACTAGGTATGTTTCTTAACCATGATTTATTTCTTGCTAATTAGTTATCGATGTTACCTTATATAAGTGTTTATATTGGGATTAGTTTTCGAACACGTGTGGTACACATGTATTCTATGTTAATTAGTATAAAAAAATTAATTAATAGAGAAGGGAATGAAGAGGTTGAGCAGATGCAAGAATTTAATGTAATAACCAACCAAAATAAGTCACATAATATAAAAAATAGTCTGAAGATTGAAAAAGCAAGCAATGAACAGAAAAGAACAAAAATTATTAAGAGTTAAACAAAATTCTAAAAGTAATATAAAAAAGAATGTGCCTTTGTTGCAGAAAGTGCGAAGAATATACCAAATATTGAGTATTTTAAAAAAGAAAGCATATAATAATTTGATAATGGACCAAAGGCTAAAACTATTAATTAATAGAAGGTAAAAGAATGTGAAAAGTTGTTTAACGGATGGAAGCTAAAAAGAAGTAGAAAATAGTACTAATTTTAGACAATAATGTGTGAGTTGTAGGCACAAGATTAATGAATATTATGAATATAAGTTTTTAAATTGAAGAGGTGTAGTAATGGAGTTGATTTTAAATGGGAAAAAAAGTAATTTTTAAACATGATTTTAAATAAATAAATTAGTAGATGAAGGGTATATTCATAATTCAACTTTTGACTTAGATGGTTCCAACTTTTAAATATACTAGTTTTTTGACACGTACATTGCACGTGATTACCAATTTCAAAAATATATGTTATAGTAAATAGTATTTGGTTATTTAACCAAAGAGTTGAATAATAAGCTTAGCAAAAAAATAATATTTCAGATTCTTTTGTGAATGTTAAATGTGGATCGTGATATACGTACTACAAGAAAGAAGGTGTTTCCCAACAATATTTGTTGTTGCTGTATATTACTTTTGGCAACAATAAAAAAGTTGTTGCAATAAATGCCGATAGGAAAAGTTTTTGCAACAACAAAATTTATTGTTGCCAAAAATGACTTAACGTAACCAAAAAACTTGTTGCCTTACATTTGTATAGTTGTGGCTTATATAAGTTCTCGCAACAAAATATATTGTTGCCATAAGTTAAACTATTTACCAACAATATTAGTTGTTGCAAAACATTTAGTAATTAATCTGTTAGAAATGCTTTTAGCAACAACAATTTTTATTGCAATAAAACAAATATTTTCCATACAGCTTTAGCAACAATATTTTTGTAGTTATTATATACAGATTACACATTTCTTTTTTAAAATTTACACAAATATTTAAACTAAAAATTATATCAATTTGCAAAGGTCAATACATAATATTGATGGACTAGATATTTACTACTTCGTACAAAACTAAATACTTTGCATATCTCTACTAATTGTCAAAAAAGTTATACATATAAACAAAGTCACTGTATTCTTATTCTACAAGCAATTTTAAAAAAATCTTCTTTTGATAGTACTTGTACGGTTGGATTGTTAAATTATGCATGTTCATCCTGCAAATAAAAGATAAATATAATTATATTTTGATAAAGTCAATTATAAAATACACAAATATAAATTTAAAAGGCAGAGCGAATCACATATTATCAGAGTATATGTTTTAAGACTGATACGCCCAAAAATAACCAGTTTTTCCTAGGCCGCATTGAACCAAATAAAATAAATAACAAGTAGAAGCCTAAGTATAGTGTTGTGAATCGACTCATTCCAACAAATTTAATCATAAAATGGCCAGGTAACTGCAGTAGGAGTGTTAATGATCCAAGAAGTCTATCATCAAACAAAACTTTCAAATGACATTATTTTGACAAGTAGATGTTGTTCATACTTCTTCAATTAGCTATTTGTCTACACAATAAATATGATACATAGGCAATATATTGCCCTTAGTGAATGAACAAAGAAAACCTTAATCCTATATACCAGCTTATAATGAACAAGAGCGGCAAGTTTTTTTCCTTATGAAGTACTTAGGAAATACTAGTCATTATTGACACAATCTTAACCAGTACAATCTCTACAAATTTTACTTCACTCTCAAAGAACAAGAGTGAAGTAACCACATGTTTACGTAAATATAAGCAAAAAAAGTGATGTTTCTAGGTATTCAACTGTACATAGCTAAGCTGAGATATCAACACATTTATGGAATAAATGATAAAAGGAAATAGATAAATAATACTAAAGTGCTTTATCAAGTGCCCATATCAATTTTTAACAGAATTTAATTGGACTCATTAGACTTCAATTTCAAAACATAAACTAGTTACACAAGGTGAAAAAGGGACCAAAATATCAACTCCAAGAATGCAATTAACTGTGAAGCTACTAGATTTCCAACAGTGGCGGAGCCAGGATTTTCAATAAGGGGGTTCAAAATTCGTAGAAATAGACACACGGAGTAGCCGAAGGGGGTTCGACATCTATTATATATACATAAAATATTATTTTAACCATGTATAAATAGTATAATTTTCCGTCAAAGGGGGTACGGATGACTAAGATTTAATTGCAAAAGAACTAAACAAGAAATAAATCTGACTAATTATTACATAGAACAATCGATTAGTCTTAATAGAGAAAAATGGAAGTAATATGTTGACAGGTGCAATCCCATTCCAAGATCAAACTATCATATCAAAAACTACATTCAGTTTCTAACTAGGAGATTTATACGTCTCTATATAGATTGCAATACTGAATTAACCATAAAAGAAATAACTAAATAACTCCAAAACCACAGCGCACTTCTTAAAGATACACTTTCAAAAGATTACTGAACTTCTTGTTTATCGAAATAATGAATTTTTTTCAAAAGAAATCTTTAGATTTGATGACTATTAGAATACATTATTAGTAGCATGCAATTTACTGCCTCCTGTTATTTTTCATGCCACAAGAATCCTATCAAAGCACTGGAATCTAAAACTTACTCGATACAAGTAATTCCTAATGACTAGGTTCAAAGGAACTCAAGTTCCATCATTTTTTGTTCAAACTTGGCTTTTAAAATATACTTATTTAAGTCTAAAATATGCTAGTTGTGAAAAGCCAAGGCAATCTTTGTTAGATATATTTTTTAAGAGAAATGAGATTGTAGTACAATTTATGTAAGAGAACATTCGAAGCTAAAAAATGAGTCTTTTGAAATACAACACCTAAAATTTATTAGAATTGACTAACTACTTCAACACACAGATAGATTTATATACATTTGACTTCAGATATTTTATCTCTAAGCTTAGCTTTGCCTGAAAGAACTACCTAAACTACAATGCTCAAAATTATAATGCCTTAATCGTTTGATTGGAAATAAGTTACCCCGAAATAAATTAACCTAGATAAGTTATTATACCATGTATTTGGATAACGTATCTCATCTAAAAGCTATAAATGGTGTGGTAAATAATCATAAGACTGTCTAATACCTCCAACAAAATGACTTCTAATAGTCCTTATCTTACAGTTCAATATAAAAACATTTATTCTTTTTAGGCATGTAAGCAAGAATGTAGATAAAGTTCAAACGTGAACAATATAAATTGCATTCAAGACTTTAACCCAGCAAATCCTCAATGGAGAACACATTGATAATAGAAAACTAGATATCAAAGCTAGCGATTTTCAGTTTTGAGCAATGAAAAGGACAACTCAGAATAATCATAGTCGACTAAAGAGAAAGTGAGAGGCGAAAATAAATGACCTTAAAAGTGCCACCGCATAGTGAACCCAAGAATCCCAAACAGGGGAATATGGTTGTCGATGTTATAAAGCACATCCCAAACAGCCAGTGACCCCTTTCAATACTAAAGATACGGCTCTCCAAGATGTATTTTCAACAATTTTATCCTAAAGGTTCATCAACAAGAAAAGATATGCATTTATGTACATGATATAAAATCGACTCATATGACCAGCACTATAAAAATAATTGTGAGTTACATGGGGATTTTCCCGGGAATTAGTATGAAAATTCACTTGAAACTTATTTTCCTACAAATTTATATACTAATTTCCAGAAAAATCCCCATGTATTTACAATTTTCTTGTAGTGCAGCAATACATGAATCCTTCCACTCCAAATGAAGTCCTTACCTTGCGATCCCGTCAATTTCGAAGAAAACAAACGAACGAAATGTTGAAGTTGTGTACTTCACACTACAAATCTGGGTCGGTTTATATAGATGATGACATGTGCTCTTTATAAGGAAAAAACCCTAGGAATTTATCTCAATCAAGGATTAATTTAGGGAGTTCTCGATTGAGGCGATTTAGTTGATCTGCATCCATGTAGTAAATCGTTTCTTCTGCTTTCCTTTGTTGGTTTGATCTTTTCCTTGTATGATTAGCAGACTTCTTATCTTGTTGCTTGATTCATGACTCTTCCCTTTCTTGATGATTCGGCTGTGATCTCTGCCAAGTGTGCCAGTATTCCTTAGTATGATCTGCTTCTTTTAGACTTTCCTTTCTGTGCTGATCAACCATATATTCCTTTCCTTCTTTTGCTCCTTAGATTGAGGCTTTCCTTTCCAATGCTTCTCTGCAGCTTAAGCAAATATTTTTTTCCTTCTTGAAGTAGTTTGCGCTGATGATTTCCTTTTTGAATTAGTGACCTACGAAAATTGAGATCAGCACGTTAAGTGTCTATATTCAAAATCAACTAACTCTAAGGAGTTAACAAATTCGAGAGAATAACGCTAGGAAATCACTATTATATGTTGAGAAACAATTGTAGTAACTAAAGGATCATGGTCGATAGAGAATAACACGACAGGATAATGTGGGCAGATTATTAGTTTATTTCGACAATCGGTGAAATCATCACCCTAGATTGTTTTCCTTTTGAAGAAAAATCATAAGTACATTACTAATTTGTTCAATTATTTCCATTTATTTTAGTTCTTGTTTAAATTCTTAATGAAAAGAATCAACTGGAGAAATTGATCATTAAAATATTCTTAGCAATACAAAAGAAAGCTTTGATAGTTCTTTGTGGGATCGACTCCGGTCATAAACAAAGCCGAATTATATTTGTAACACCATTTGTTCTTTTAAGGATAAGTTTTGGGCGTGATCAACAAACATTCTGAAAACAACTTATGAGATCGAAAATTTATGTGTTATGTTCACTGAATGCAACATAGATGAAAAATCGATAGATTGATGGTTAGATTTCGGAGTCGCTCGATATGTTTGTGCGGTCAAATAAGAGTTATTCATGGAAAATACTGCAATATTAAAGGTTGAAGGAAGTGAAAAGATATTCCTAAAGATGACTTCCTACAAGATGTCAACTCTCAACAACGTTTTTCATGTTCCTACTATTAGGAAAAACTTAGTTTCTAATCACTTGTTAAAAATGAATTTATGTATATATATATATTTCAGGAAAAAAATATAATTAGTAAAAATTATATGCTTGTAGCGAAGGCTACATCAAGGAGGGCCTTTTTAAACTCAGTAATTATTGATAATATCAATAATAGATCAGTTTCTTCTTACTTACTGAAGTCAAATAATTTGTGAGATGATTGTTAGGACATGTCAATTATAAGATCATGTAAAAATTGATTTGTTTAGAGGTTTATCCTACCGTTGAGTGCAATAAATAAAAACGTCAAACATGTGTGAAATTTAAGTATGCTAAGCATTCTTAAAAATCTATTGAAATAACAAATTTCAATCTCATATAATCTCAACTTCATATGTATCTCTTTTTCTTATCAACTTCTAATGTGAAGCTTTGTTCATACACCCAATCGACATAACATCGAGGCATTCCGTCGCAGTTATCATATGCAGCTCATACCTCCAAAATCAAATTTCTACTATATCACTTCCAAAGTTGTGGAAATCTGAATCTGGAAAAGTAACATTGAACAGTTCAGGTTAATTCTTTTGTTCACTTTCAGTGTTATCTGAATACAAATTAATAATTTTATTTGTTGTTAAAAGTTGAATTTGCAGGTGTAATCACAGTAGAAATGCTCACCTTTCTAAAATTATGCGTTCTTCGTATTCGGAGTGATTTCGGGGTTCGATTCGGATCTGACAATTTTGACCTCAAATTAAGATTGTGAATTCGCCCAACAATCTGCTTCTTGTAAAAATTACATAGAAAGTGCAATACTCTGTTTTTCGGGGAAATGCATAAGAACCTCCTGAACTATGCCCGAAATCTCAAAGATATACTTATACTATACTAAGGTTCTATTACCCCATGAACTTATAAATAATTTTCTACCCCTTTTCGTCTTACGTGGCACTATCTTCTGGCCTAGCGTGTGTTGACAATATTTTTCAATGATAGTGTCACGTAGGCCGGAAATGGGTAAAAAATTATTTATAAAATAAGTTTAAGGGGGTAATAGGACCTTAGTAAAGTACAAGTGTGTCTCTGAGATTTTGGGCATAGGTAGGGGGTACTCGTGCATTTCCCTGTTTTAAAGGTATAAAGAGGTATTTTAAGTTCATATTGTGGGGTTCCTGCCCCATATTTTTTTTTCAAAGTCTTAATTTGGTACAACAACATACCAACTAAATCTTATCAAGATAACTACTTAAGTTGCAAAGTTTGAAACTTAAGTATTTTCATGATTTCATTGGTGACATCATTAGTTGTAAATTTCTTCTATAAATAGAGCATTATTGCTCATTTGTAGGACACACCAAGTTAGAGAGAAAAAATCATTTTGAGAGCAAATTGAGGTATTCCATAGACTATACAAGAAAATAGTCTGTAAAGAAAAATAAAGTGTGAGCGATATATTAGTAAGGTGGAAACCAAAAGAATGTTGTTCATTTTGAGTGTGTAGTAGTCACTTTGAGGATTTTATTCTTGACTACACAGTGTAAAATTCCTTACTATAGTGATATGAGTTGCTCCTCTTGGCCCGTGATTTCCCCCTTATTTAGAAGGGTTTTCACGTAAAATTCTTGGTGTCATTTTTTTCTCATTTTATTCCCATTATTTTTACCATATATATTTTTGTGTTTATCCGCATTTTTCCAACAAAATGGTATCAGAGCCAAGGTTTTATCTGAGTATGCTCTGTGGTTTCAGCACAATCTGAACTTTCACATTAGGAAAGATTTACTTTGATTTGCGATAACTATATTTTCTGGAGAAAACGATGAAAGCTAACATAAGTAGAATGGTTATTTTGAATGGTGTTAATTATGCCATTTGAAAGGGGAAAATGGAAGATCAGATGAAGAGTGGAATCTGTTGCACAGACAGGTTTGTGGATTCATTAGGAAATGGGTTGACGATAACGTGTTGAACCATATATCTGGGGAGACACATGCTCGAACCCTATGGGAGCATCTTGAAAGTTTGTATGCTCGGAAGACTGGCAACAACAAAATATTTTTAATAAAACAGATGTTGAGTTTAAAGTATCATGATGGTTCTCCGTTGATAGACCGTATGAAAATAGGGAATCTTGAACCAATTATCAGCTATGGGCATCAAATTTGATGAAGAAATTCAAGGCTTGCTTCTACTTGGTTCCCTACCAGACTCTTGGGAAACATTTAGAACTTCATTGTCAAATTCTGCTTTGGATGGTGTGATCTCTATGGATTCTGCCAAGAGTAGTGTCTTGAACGAAGAGATGAGAAGAAAAACTCAAGGTTCTTCTTCGTCGGATGTCCTGATAACTGGCCCAGGGGGAGAAATAAAACTCGTGATTCTCAGTATAGAGAACAAAATAGGAGCAAATCCAGAGTCAGACTTAAGGATATTGAGTGCCATCATTGTGGCATGAAAAGGCACACAAAGAAGTTATGCAGAAAGTTGAAGAGGGAAAACAAAAACAAAGAGGAAACTAAAGAAGATGACAATGAAAATTGCCTAGCCACCATTACCACCGAAGATCTTGTTATTGTCCTTGATGCAGATATGATAAATATTGCTTGTGATGAGTCAAGCTAGGTTGTGGACACTGGTGCCGCATCTCATGTGAAATCAAGGAAGGATTTTTTCTCTTCCTATAATCCTGGTGATTTTGGAAGCTTGAGTATGGGTAATGAGACTGTTTCTAGGGTGGTTGGTATTGGTACAATTTGTTTGTAAACTAGTGTTGGAACTAAACTAGTTTTGAACAATGTGAAACATGCTCCTGATGTTTGTCTGCACCTAATTTCTGTTGGTGTTTTAGATGATGAAGGATATGTTAGTACCAACGGTGATGGAAAATGAAAGCTCATTAGGGGTTCCTTGGTTGTGGCTCGTGGTAACAAACGTCGTGGTCTATACTGGACTACGGCCTCTGCTTGTGTTGATATGGTGAATGCGGTAGAGAGATAACTCTTCAACGTTATGGCACAAGAGACTTAGCCATATCAGCAAGAAAGGACTTAATGTTCTAGCCAAGAAGAACTTTTTATCAAATTTCAAAAGTGCTAAATTAGAAAAGTGTGAGCACTGCTTGGCTGGTAAACAAAATAGAGTTTCCTTTAAGTTCTACCCTCCTTCGAGAAAGACAGAGTTGCTTTAGTTGGTGCACTCTAATTTATGTGGTCTAATGAAGACAAAGACGTTGGGTGGTGCACTCTACTTTGTCACTTTCATTGATGATTGCTCGAGAAAACTTTAGGTCTATGTATTGAAGAATAAAGACCAAGTGTTAGGTTTCTTCAAGCAGTTTTAGGCTTCAGTTGAAAGAGAAACTGGAAAGAAACTGAAATATATTCGTACTGATAATGGGGGTAAATATTATGAACCATCTGACGAATACTACAAGCATCAATGTATTAGACACCAGAAGACTCCTCCCAAGACTCCTCAACTTAATGGTTTGGCTGAGAGGATGAATAGGACCTTGATGGAAAGAGTTAGATGTTTTCTTTCTGAAGTAAAGTTGCCGAACTCATTTTGGGGTTAGTCTTTATTGACCGCTGCACATGTTATTAATCTATCTCCTGTTATTGCTTTGCAAAGTGATGTACCAAATAGTGTTTGGTATGGAAAGGATGTTTTCTATGACCATTTGAGAGTATTTGGTTGCAATATTTTTGTACATGTGTCAAAAGATGAGAGGTCAAAGTTAGATGCCAAGACAAGGGAGTGCATCTTCATTGGATATGGCCTTGATGAATTCGGTTACAGGCTATATGATCCAATCAAAAAGAATTCGGTTACAGGCTATATGATCCAATCAAAAAAAAAAATTGTGAGAAGGCGTGATATTATTTTCATGGAGAATCAAACAATTGAAGATATGGACAAAGCGGAGAAGCTAGAATCTTCAAGTTTTGATGGTATTGTTCATCATGATGAAGTTTCTCACACAAGTGTGCATGATGTTGTTGAGCTTGATAATCATGGTGACGCCCAGAATTATCGAATGAACATGTTTATGTTGATAATAACAATGATATTGTTATTGATGATACTGCTGCTCATGAAGTTGTGGACGAAACAAATATTCCGCTTTTAAGGTCCACAAGATAGCGGTTTCCTTCCTCCCGTTATTCAACCAATGAGTATGTGTTACTCACCAACGGGGGAGAACCTGAATGTTATGAGGAGGCCATAGAAGATGAGCACAAAGATTAATGTATTGAAGCAATGCAAGATGAGATGAAGTCTCTGCATGAGAACCACACTTATGAGTTGGTAAAATTGCCTAAGGGCATGAGAGCTTTGAAGAACAAGTGGGTGTTCAAAGTTAAAGGTGAAAGAACACAACTTGAAGACCAGGTACAAAGCTAGATTGGTTGTTAAGGGATTTGGTCAAAGGAAGGGTATGGACTTTGACGAAATATTTTCTCCTGTTGTGAAAATGTCCTCGATTCGCACAGTTATAGGTTTGGCTGCTAGTATAAATTTAGAGATTGAGCAGGTGGATATGAAAACGGCTTTCCTTCACGGTGACCTAGAAGAAGATATTTATATGGAACAGCCTGAGGTCTTCAAAGTATATGGTAAAGAAAATTTTGTGTGCAAACTCAGAAAGAGTCTATATGGATTAAAGCAAGCTTCTAGACAGTGGTACAAGAAGTTTGAATCTGTTATGGAGGAGCAAGGCTATAACAAGACTTCTTCAGATCATTGCGTACTTGTACAAAAAATTTCTTACAATGATTTTATCGTTCTCTTGTTGTATGTGGATGATATGTTGATTGTGGGCAAGAATACTTCCAAGATTGACGAGTTGAACAAAGAGCTGTGTAGGTCTTTTTCTATGAAAGACTTCGGTCATGCCAAGAAAATTTTGGGCATGAGAATTACTCTTCTCAGAGATTAAAGGAAGATTTATTTGTCCCAGAAGAAGTACATTAAACATGTACTAAAGCGCTTCAATATGAAGAATTCTAAGCCTGTTAGTAAACCTCTTGCTGGTCATATGAAGTTGAGCAAGAAGATGTGCCCTACAGCTAGGGAGGAAAAAGAGAGAATGAAGTTCCATATTCCTCCTTCATTGGAAGTCTAATGTATGCAATGGTGTTCACTAGACCTGATATTGCACACGCAATTGGTGTTGTCAGCAGATTTCTCGAAAATACGGAAAAAGAGCATTGGGAAGCTGTGAAGTGGATACTCATGTATCTTAGAGGAAGCTCATTGGAATGCTTGTGTTTTGGAGCATCAAATCCAATCTTGAAAGGCTACACAAATTCTGATATGACAGGTGACTTTAATAACAAAAAATCCACTATTGGATATTTGTTTACTTTTTCAGGGGAGCTATATCATGGCAGTCAAAGTTGCAAAAGTGTGTTGCACTATCTACAACTCAAGCTGAGTATATTGCGGCTACTGAAGCCGACAAGGAGATGATATGGCTCAAGCGATTTCTTCAAGAGCTTGGTTTGAATCAGATGGAGTATATTGTCTACTGTGACAGCCAGAGTGCAATAGACTTGAGTAAGAACTCCATGTACCATGCAAGAACAAAACACATTGACGTCAAATATCATTGGATTTGTGAGGAAGTGGAGAGTGAATTATTTCACGTCAAAAAGATTCACACAAGTGAAAATCCTGCAGATATGCTGACCAAGATGATACCGAAAGACAAGTTCGAGTTATGCAAAGAACTTATGGGTATGAGCTCTCTCTAAAGAAGTTGGAGATACCTCCTTCCAGTGAATGAGACTGGAGGGGGAGATTTGTGGGGTTCCAGCCCCATATTGTTTTTCAAAGTTTTAATTTGGTACAACAACATACCAACTAGATCTTATCAAGATAACTACTTAAGTTGCAAAGGTTGAAACTTAAGTGTTTTCATGATGTCATTGATGACATCATTAGTTGTAAATTTCTTCTATAAATAGAGAATTCTTGCTCATATGTAGGACACACCAAGTTAGAGAGAAAAACCATTTTGAGAGCAAAGTGAGATATTTCATAGACTATACAAGAAAATAGTCTGTGAAGAAAAATAGTGTGTGAGCGATATTTTAGTAAGATGAAAACCAAAAGAATGTTGTTCGTTTTGAGTGTGTATTGGTCACTTTGAGTATTGTATTCGTGACTACACAACGTAAAATTCCTTACTATAGTGATATCAGTTGCTCCTCTTGGCCCGTGATTTTTCCCTTATTTAGAAGGGTTTCCACGTAAAATTCTTGGTGTCATTATTTTTCCATTTTGTTCCCATTACTTTTACCATATATATTTTGTGCTTATCCGCGTTTTCCCAACACATATGACAAGTGGAATTCTCTCGTTTACGAATCTGAGTTTACGGATATCCATACAAGTCATCCTATGACCCATCCGCGTGGAGCAAAATTCTTTTTGGACGGAATGGAATTTTATTACGCTGCTGATCAGCAAAAGGAAGATGAAAAATCTTCTGCTTTCGGCAGTACTAGACACCAATACTGGTAAAGTTATTTCATTGTTCCTCTGTTTTATAAAGAAAAAGCAAAGTATAAATGTTTATGTAGCCATCCAATTTATTATTTTTAAAAGATAAAAAAATAAATTATACAATATAGTTGCAAAAAATAGTTTTAATTTCTTTTTTACTTTTTTATTCTTTTCCATGCACATTTTTTTTATTATCATATTTTTACACTAAAAATGGAAGGAAAAAATTAAATAAGAATAAGAGTTTCAAATAATGATAAGTAAATAAATCTACAACAACGACATCAAATTACGCATTGAATCAATGAAATTAAAAAAAATCATGTGTGAAAAAGATCAAGTATACCCTGAATTTTTTGCTGAAAGGATCATACATAGTATAAATGAATTCTCTTTTTTAAAAAATATAATAATAATTTAACATTAATGTTTTCACTACCATTAGAAAAAGTAATATTTGTGCATATGACCAAACCAACTTGGAGTTTTTACTTGAAAGTCAAAGGTCTTGTACAACAACCAACACTCATATTCTAATCAAATTGGAAAATGTTTTGGTCAAGGTCTATGCACCAACAATTTTTTTCATTGGAATATCACCAAAGACTCTGACTATACAACTAAGCCCACTAAATATTTATCAGAAGAAGCTCAATAAAGATAGACTTACGACAATCGGAAGTTAATAGAAAATTGTCATTTGCTATGTGCTATATAAACCTCGTAAAATTATTGAATACATACATAGAGCAAGAATTGGAAAACTTGCTTAGTAATTTTGGTATATATATTTTGAGGCGTAAAAATAGGCATTGGAAAACTTGCATTATTTCTCCTATACGCGTTTCTTTGTGAACTTGTTTTCTCCTCTTCTTTACATCATTTGTGCCAAAATGATCAAGCCCTTGCTCTTCTTCAATTCAACAACATGTTTACTATAAATCTTGATTCTTCTTATATTGGTTATTATCCTAAAACAATTAAATGGAATAAGAGCACAGATTGTTGTTCATGGGATGGAGTTAAGTGTGACGAGATGACAGGACAAGTGATTAGTCAACTTCGAGGCGAGTTTCATTCCAACAGTAGCCTCTTTAAGCTCTCCAATCTCAAATGACTTGATTTGTTTGGCAATAATTTTTCTGTGTCGCTCATTTCACCTAAATTTGATGAGCTTTCTAGTTTTACGCATCTTGATTTGTCTTATTCAAGTTTTACAGGTATAATCCCATCAAAAATCTCTCATCTTTCTAAAGTACACGTTCTTCGTATCGAGAGTGATCCATATGAGCTTAGATTCGAACCTCACAATTTTGAACTGCTCCTTAAGAACTTGACCTGATTAAGAGAGCTCCACCTTAGCTATGTAAACATCTCTTCTGCTATTCTCTGAATTTCTCTTCTTATTTAACTACTCTGGACCTTGTGAATACACAGTTATACGGGATATTGCCTAAAAGAGTTTTCCACCTTTCCAACTTTAAATCGCTTGGATTATTAGACTATGCCCAACTCACTGTTAGGTTTCCCACAATCAAACGGAATAGCAGTGCATCAGTCATGGAGCTATATCTCAGAGGAGTGAATGCTACTGGTAGGATACCTGAATCATTTGGTCATCTAACTTCACTACGTACATTGCACATAGCTTTATGTAATCTCTCAGGGTTTATTCCTAAACCTCTATTGAATCTCACCAACATAGAGGATTTGTACCTTTCTTATAACCATCTTGAAGGACCGATTTTTGATTTCATTAAATTTGGAAAGCTCATATCGTTATCACAGAAATAACAACTTTGATGGCCAGCTTGAGTTCTTATCCTTTAACAGAGGGATGCAACTTGAACGACTAGATTTTTCATTAATTTCCTGATAGGTCCAACTTCTTCTAATGTAAGTGGTATGAAAAAACTAGATTCACTCTTCTCATCATTAAACCACTTGAATGGGACTATACCTTCCTGGATATTCTCCCTCCCTTCACTAGGGATTTTAGACTTGAACGATAACCATTTCAGTGGAAACATTCATGAGTTCAAGTCTAAAACATTGTATTCTGTTTCTCTAAAACAAAATAAGATGCAAGGTCTTATTCCAAAGTCACTCCTAGACCAGCAGTTCCTACAACGTCTTCTCCTTTCACACAATAATATCAGTGGACAGATTATATCAATCATCTGCAATCTGACAGCACTGGATGTACTAGATTTGGAAAGCAATAATTTGGAGGGAACAATCCCACTATGTTTGGTGAGATGAGTGGACTTTGGTTTTTGGATTTAAGCAAAAATAGTATTAGCGGGACAATTAATACAACTTTTAGCATAGAAAACCAAATTATACTCATTATATTTAACGGGAATAAGCTAGAGGGAAAAGTTCCACGATCTTTGATCAATTGCAAAGATTTGGAAGTTCTTGATTTAGGTAACAATGAGTTGAATGACACATTTCCTAAATGGTTGAGAGCCATACCGAATCTGAAGATTCTATGACAGATCAAATAAGTTCTTTGGCCCTATAAAAGATTCACCGACTTACAAGTTTGCTCTAATTCGAATAATAGATCTCTCATCCAATTGATTCAATGGAGATTTACCATTGAGTCTTTTTGAGAATTTTGAAGCTATGAATATAAATGGTGAGAACAGTAGGGCAGACGACCTTGGCCCACTGCTGGCGTGCTGCCCCAAGCCTCCATTTATTGGGGTTTGATTGGGCGCACTGGTGCACCACCTCAACTCAAATTAGGCACACTGTTGGTACGCCACACCAGCCTCCATTTACTGGAGGCTTAATTGGGCGCACTGATGGCGTGTTGCGCCAAACATCCATTTACTGGGGTTTTGATTTGGCACACTGCTGGCGCGCCGCCCTTCCCCCTAAACGACCTGATGAATTTTCTCAACTCGTTTTCTGATCCTAAATCACTTTTAATGTATTTATTTCCTCAAAATTTCCTTAGATTCAATCACCCAATACAAGTACAAAATAATCTACTCAAAAATAACTCTTAAACTCAATGTGATTACCTCAAGAACTCATCAAACTCAACCTAATTCAAGAACGGAAACAAGACTTCAAGAACACTTATCAAGAACTCAAACTCCTTAAACTTTTGAGAAATAAATTATGCTTAAATAACATGATTTGCGTGTGGGTGAACGAACCCAACACTATGAGAACTCACATACCTCTTAGGGATCAAACTTTTGGCGAAACAACCTTCGATTTGCAAGAAACTTGAAGAACACCTTGGTTTTCTACTTTTCTCCTATTCTTGAACCCTTCTCAAAATCCTAAGTGTATTTTTATATGTGCAAACTGAACTAAATCGCACTTGATCCCAAACATAATATTAAATTAGTTTTAATCAGATTTGGTAAGGAAAAGACCAAAATACCCCTCACTAATTCGGGTAATTTTCCTTAACTGGTCAAGAAGATTTCAAATGATCATATGTCCTTCATACGAGCTCAAAACTCTTAACTTAGATATAACTTGAAAATTTTTAAGGGCCACCTAATGCATCCTTTATTAAAAGTTATGGTCGTTTGAAGTTGATCGAAAACTGTATCTTAGGCATAACTTAAAAAATTTCAGATTTTGCTATTTCCAATTTAGCGCTTTCTAAATATAGCTCTTTCCAAGGAGATATGTTACAATATCTTCCCGTTGGGAACATTCTTCCTCGAATGAGATTACTCCTAGTAGAACTAAGGGTGTTAACATTGAACATTCAGCTCAAACTCCTCTAATACATTTAGTATATCAATTAAAGAGTATCAAGAAGAGAATTAGTACCTTGATCTGGAATTTCTACGAACTCAAAGAGATGTGGGTATCTCTTCTTCATATCCTCATCAGCCTCCCAAATATATTCTTCAACAAACTGATTCCTCCATAAGACGTTGACTGATGCTACCTCCTTTGTCCTCAACTTGCCAACATAACGATCTATATTTGGATGGAAATCTCCTCATAATATAGGTTGTCCTTAATACCAATCTACTATGTAGGTATAACAAGTGAAGGATCGCCCATACACTTTTACAACATAGAAATGTGAAACACCCCATGAGCTTTTATAACAAGTGAAGGATCGCCCATACACTAACTTATATTTAATACATGTCCCTAATGATATAATGTGTCAAATAAATGATCACTTTAGCCCAATAACTATCGATTAAGTCATTTATCTACAATCACCCAACAATCAATTAATTCACGTTAATCGAATAATCCAATTTCCAAAAATGACCTTCTGGGTCATTACACTCCTCTTCGCTGAACATATCGCCTCACCGCTTCTATAACTATTCACTCAGTCAAAAACCCAAAAGCATTTTACATAAAGATAAAAATTTCAATAAAATACTATAAGAGAACAATGAAAGGAGAAGTGATCGGAAAAGCTGGGTATTAATTTTGTGATGCCGATATACAAAATTGATTATACGGAAAATTCATTGGGAGAGAGAGAAGAGATGATTAAATCGAGAGGAAGATACACAAATGACATTTTTATAGAGAAAAATCACATGAGGAAGAAAGCAGATTTAAAAGATCTTGTCTTGGGGGGGGAGGGGGTATTACACAAGCATGTAAGTAAGGGGTAATTCTTTGTTTTAATTTAGTACATGAATGGATCCATGTTACATATATTTACATAGCTAGAAATGGGGAAAAAGTCTGATATATCCTTCAATTATTGCGATTAAGAAATGATATATCTCTAGTTAAATAAAGTGACAAACTTATATCTTTTTATTACACGGGTGACCCAGATATACTTTTTTGGCGAATATAAATGAAAAAAATGATTTTGATCTATTCTTGACTTGCTTTATTAAACTAAAATCCATAAAAAGTAAATACGATCCTTTTAGCAAAGTCCAGGGGTATATTTGATCCTTCTCACGTATGAACTTTTTCTGCCTTCATTAATTTAGTGACTAATTTGCATTTATTATTCTTTATGATCACATTTATAATTTGTTTACTAGTCTCTGGACACGTGTGTTTCATGTGATTTATATTGATGCGTTAAAACAATTAAAATTTTATGCAAATCGTATAAAGTGAGTAATATATTTTAATGTGCGTCAAGAAACACCAAATGAGGGGCACATGGTAATGTTTAAAATCAATTCCTTTGAAACTACCATCGGTAAAACAATTCTGCTGAAGCTATTATAAGTAATTTGTTTAGTATTTAACACACTTGCAATAAAGTCACATGAATAATTTGAGCCAAATAACAATACAGACTTACGATAATTATAAAACAATTCATACAAATTATATATATATATATATACACACACTAAAATTGTGAACAAAAAAAATTAAAAGTTGAATTATCAAATTTATCCTTTATAGGCTTAACGGTCATTTAAATATTTAATTAAACACTAATCCTTTAATTATTGATATTAAAAAGTAAATTTACCTATCTATTAATAATATTTCATTAAAATGAAATAATATAAAATTCTCACTCGTTAGTTCAATCAATTCAATTTGTGGAATTGCTTTCGTATTCAAAAATTATTCTACCTTTAGAATTTCTTTTTAATATTTTAGATTTGTAAAATTTTCGGTAATAAATATAAACTTTAAACTAATACTGTTTCGGAAGTCCAAGTGATGAGCATATCTCTGTAGTCAAGAAAATCATTTAACATTTTCTTGCTCATTTTGAATTTTCAATTATTTTAATATTTATATCCGATTTATACTTCTTTAATTTAATCTTCTATGAAATTATGAATGTTATAACTCTATTTTTATTAGTGCTGAAATTACTAATATATGACTTTTATATTCGTTTTTAAATGTACTTTTATAATATTTCTTTCTTTTATCCTTTCCTTACTAATATGGTTTCTTTAAGTAGCTACATATTTGTGTATTTACTAATACGGGAGTGTAATGAGAGATTATTAAGGATTAGTCATATAGATATATTCATATTATTAGAGGATATAGTATCTTAATTAGTTTTCCATATTTCTTGCTTGATGGTCGATGTATCACTCGATTATTATGAATTTTATTTAATGAATAAAATATAAATTGGTAAAACTAATATTTTTAATTTTAACATTTTCTATATAATAATTTAACTTTATAATAATTTTATGGGACAAACGTGCAACGCATGTTACCAAGAACTAGTATATATAAAATTCATGAAGAGTACTTAATTAACAAATTTCAACCTTTTCAAAGCTAATTAACTCATTATCAAAACTCACTTTTTTTACCAATAAAATTATCTATACAAACGAGTCTTCACAAGCTTATAAGTTTACATAAATTGTTCATCATCTAAATAAATTATAATGTACTCTAGCAAACATATAGCTGAATATTAATAAGAATACCATTAGTCCAATTTAAAAAGCACATAACAACATTTCATGATAAGTTGATGACAAAATCAACAACATGCATTTAACACAAACACATTATATTGTACAAACACACAAAGAAGGAGTACATATATTAAATTTACTATATATATATATGGTTAAAAAAAACTTCAGCGCAGCCAGGGTATCTAGTCTAGCACCAACATCGCCATGTCTACGACTGGTGAATCCACACACAATCTCCACTTAGTCATCTCCTCTCTGCAACATGCTCATATCGCGTAACTCCTCTTCGCTAAACATATCACCTCACCGCTTCTGTTACTATTCACTCTGTCAAAAATCAAAACATATTTTATATAAAGATCAATTTTTTAATAAATTCCTTTAAGAGAACAAAAATAGGGAGAAGCGATCGTAAAAGGTGATTTTTAAATTTGTGATGCCGATATATAGAATTGATTATACGGTAAATTCATTGCGAGAGAGAATAGATAAGAAAACCGAGAGGAAGATGGATAAATAAGGAATATTTATAGAGAAAATCACCTGAGGCAGATTGTAGATTTAAGAGATCTGGTGTTGGGGTGGGGGTGGGTGGCAGGCGTATTACACAAAGCATGTAGGTAAGGGGGAATATTTTTTTTTCAATTTAGTACATGAATGGATCCATTGTTACATATATTTACATATCTAGAAATGGGAAAAAAGTCTGATCCGTCCTTCAATTTTTGCGATTCAGAAATGATATATCTCTAGTTAATAAAGTGACTAACATATACCATTTTATTACACGGATGACCTAAATATACCCTTTTCGGCTAATAGAAGTGAAAAAAATGATTTTGATCTATTCTTGACCTATTTTACTAAACTAAAACCCATAAAAATTATATGTGATCCTTTTAGCAATGTCAGGGGTAAATTTAATCTTTTTCACATATGAACTTTTTCTGCCTTCATTAACTTAGTGACTATTTGCATTAATTATTCTTTATGATCAAATTTATTTGTTTACTAGTTTCTGGACACATGTGTTGCACGTGTGTTTCATGTGAACTTTTATTGATGCGATAAAACAATTATATTTTATGTAAATCGTGTGAAGTGAGTAATATTTTCTAATGTGCGTCAAGAAACACCAAATGAGGGGCACATTGTAATGTTTAAAATCAATTCCTTTGAAGCTACCATCGGTAAAACAATTCCGTTGAAGTTAATATCTGTAATTTTTAACTTTGTTTAGTATTTAACACACCAGCAATAAAGTCACATGACTAGTTTGAGCCATATAACAATACAGACTTACGATAATGATAAAAAAATTCATAAAAATTATATATACACGCACACTAAAATTGGGAACAAAACAAGTTAAAAGTTGAATGATCAAATTTATCCTTTATAGGTTAAACAATCATTTAAGTATTTAAGTAAGCACTAATCCTTTAATTATTGGTATTAAAAAGTAAATTTACCTATCTATTAATAATATTTTATTAAAATAAAACAATAGAAAATAAATACATTCTCATTCCTTAGTTCATTCATTTAAATGTGGTGGAATTGCTTTCATATTCCACAATTATTTTACCTTTAGAATTTCTTTTTAGTATTTTAGATTTGTAAAATCTTCGATAATAAATATAAACTTTAAACTAATACTATGTAGTAAGTCTTACAAGAAATATTTCTTTTAACGACCACTTCTTAAGGAGGGGATATGAGTCCCGTCGTTATAAATATACTTATAACGATAAAATAAAATTCCGGTCGTTAAAACACATTATTATTAGCTTAATATTAATCGAGGGATAATATTTTTCTGCTCAAAAGTATTATACCATGTTGTTAAAAAATAGTTGATCTAAAAATTAATTAATTATTACTTCCTCCGTTTCAAAAAGGATGACCTAGTTTGACTTGGAACGAAGTTTAAGAAAAAAAAGAAGACTTTTTAATCTGGTTGTTCTAAATTAAAGTTATGTAAAATGCCAAAATGTCCTTTAATCTTGTGATCTTAAACATACCACATCGAAAGTTAAAGTTGAAGTGTTGCCAAAAAAGGAAATAAGTCATTATTTTTGAAACAGAATAAAAAGGAAATAGAGACATTTTTTTAAAATGGAGGGATTAATAAAAATACCGCTAGGTTTCCTCTTTTCCTTTACACCAAAAAGTTAGGGTTTCAATCTGCATCAGGAGAATTTCCAACAATGAAACTTCCTTCTCACTAGAATTGGTGATACAGATCCGAATGTGACCGAGATTTTTTGTAACACCCCGTATTCTACGTGTACTAGTTCTATTTTAATAATGCTTATAAACTGCCTTGTGGTATAGTTATGGATTTGGTTTCCTATGCAATTAGTGGTAATATTTAAAGTGAACTGTCCAGAGATTTTGATGCGACCCTATTAAGTTGATGTTGATGGAAATATTTACACTTGAGATGACAAGGTGGTATTTGAGTCTAAAGTATAAAGTGGCATAGTGTATATAAGTTCTAAGTTATGTTAAAGTTATTAAGGTCTAGAAATTTAACAAAATATTGAGGTGCTTGCTTGACTTCACTAAGCTAGTAAGTGACAAGTAGGTGCATCACCTACTTTGACTTATTGACCAGCCTAAAGGACCAAGTATGTGCATCACCTACTAAGACTCTTTGACTGTGTTATTGGGCCAAGTACACTACACCTATTTGCATTAATTTAGCCCAAGTTGAATGGAAGAATAAGGGGGAAATGGACAACCAAGGCCCAATCTTCTCAAGCCCACAAGAAATAATTTTAATGGAAAACTAGATGCATCACCTACTTAAAGGTGTGGCCCAAATTAAATACACATGTTGGCTGCAAATTAAGAATGAGAAAGGTGGCAAAAGGGCAATGTTATTAAGTCCAAAAAAGTCCTAATGAAAAGTCCAAGTGGGTGGGTCACCGACTTGGCATATTATGGCCCAAAATGAGTGATAAAGTCGTCCAAAGCAGGTCCCTTTAAAAGAGATTGATATCAACTTTTCCCAACCATTTTTACTTTGACAAAATATCTGATTACTAGAGCTTTCTCTCTTCTGTCTCTTAGATTCATACAACAGCCATTAAATACCATTAGGTTTCTTAAATAATAGGTATTTCAAGCTATTGGAAGGTATAATTTAAGACAAGTTAAGGAGGACAACCTGAATCCAAGTCTTATCAAGTGGTAGTCATGTCCAGCAAGGTAAGCTACTGCAATTTTCTCCCTCTTGTGCTTGAGTTAATTAAGACACTTGGTATGTATTAGTGAGTTGGAAATTGTTACTCTTACATGGTGAATATTGGGGAGGATGTTCTGGTGATTAGTGCATGTTGGGACAGCTATGGAGGGGAGTCCTCTTTAAATTAAGTTATGAGCGTGTTTGAGCACTTTAAAAGTAAAGTTAGCTCTTCAAGTGTTGGTGATCAGAAACCACGATTCATATTGCTTCTATTACATTATTATGTTCAAAGATTGTTTTATGTATGTTATGATAAGGGATGTGACTGGATGTGCGGGGAAGTTATGGATAATATAAAGGACTTAAATATTGTAGGGAATTCTGGGGAGGACCTGATGCGAAGATTGTACAGTATATATACGTGATTAAAGGGATAGGGAAGAATAGAAAACACTCACTAGATAGATTGCAGCTTACTGCTTCGTTACTATTTGGGTGTGATCAAGTGGCTCAAATTGATTAATTAGCTGCTAATACTAGTCTTATGACTTATTTTATTGTAGTTAGTGATCAGAAGATAAGGAGCTTAAGTCATACGATTTGAATTGTATAGCAAGGTATGTAAGGCTATTTGATTTCCTATTTCTTTGGCATGAATCCAAAACTTGCATTACAAAAAGTAAGCTTTCTAAGTGCCCTTGGTAGTGACTGATCCATAGTTGAAGCTCCTACTCCCTATAGCATTGAAGTGGGTACTCTAATATGAGTTTGTTACTAAATGTGTGTGTGTTTACTCTACCAAGTGTTAGCATGCAAGGTTTAAACTTGTTTCATTGTCAAAGTACCCCTAGCACGTATTTCCCTCATATAAGTCAAAGTAATCCTAGATTACACATGGTACATATGTTTATAGGATGTATATACGATCTGCCCATATCTTGCCAATTTGCTTCAATTGTTTATAGATATGTCATCTTGTCACATGTTCATATATTCCCTTTCTTTGTTATTAATCTCATTGTGTTAGACTGTAATGTTACCTCACATAATCACTACTTTCTCAATTGTATGTTTATGTGTACTTACTTGGAATATGTATCCGTCCTTAAGTTTAATCTGCCCACATTCCCCTCTTGGTTCCACATGCATGAACACCTTGTATTTGTATCATATAAAGTTCAAATCTCTTGGCTGAATGTTAAATTGTCTTCACTGGATGTGCTTCAATTTGATATGTCAAAATGCTTACCGAGTCATATAAGCTCCTAATTACTACGTTCAATTCACATATCCTTTCCATGTCATTGTTATTATCGTAAGTCCATATTCATATGTCTTCTACTACTGGTCCGTATTTCCAAATCAAAACAAGGATTATGACCACCAAAACAACAATCACAGACAAGTTATGAACATCAAAAAGAACAATCTCAAAAGAGTTATGATTATCTAAAGAACAATCCCACAAGAGTTATGAACTGATAAACAACAACCTCAAAGATGAAAGAATCTAAACGTAATATGTATGATTATGGGTGGCAGCTCAGGGGCAAAAGCCTAGCATGGGCCGATCCCAATTGGTATGGAAGGGTGGCAGCTCAGGGGCGAAAGCCTAGCATGGGCCGATCCCAATTTGTGGAATTATGAGGACAGCATCCCAGGGGTTAAAATGCCTAGCATGGGTCATCCTCTTCTACCACTGATCAGCTGGTCATTTGTATCATATGTTGTATAAAGATTATAAAGTACAGAAAAGTAGAGAAAAGAATGTAACATGCACGATTCCACAAGCATAAAGCAAAGGTGGTCTCTAATCCTTATCTATTGGTATTTGGTTTCACTTGAGCTCTCATATTAAATATGGTTGTATTATGCCTTACATATTCAGTACATTCTTTTGTACTGACATCCCTTATTGGGAACGCTGCATTTCATGCTGCAGGTGCAAGTACTCAACTAGTAGATCTTCCCAATAGAAGCACATTATACTCAGCGGATGTTGGTGAGCTCCAGGTTGATTCGGAGTTTTGCCGAGTCTTTACTATGTGTATTTTCATAGTGGTACCATCATGGATTCCAGTAGAGGCTTTGTAGACATTGTAAAGCTATCATCTGTATTCATAGTTTCACTTGTCACATATAGAGGTTTTAGCTAGTGAAAATGTGTTGTATTTTAAGCTTCTCATCAGTAATCTGCATAGTAGTTTACTTTCTCATCATAGATTACTTGTAAAGCATATGTTCATAAGGTACTTGTCTGCCTTAACTAGGGTTGGGTTATGACAAAAAGAGTTTGGGAACACAAGTGAATTTAAGTACAGCCTTTCATCCTCAAACGGATGGTCAGGCAGAACGTACAATTCATACACTTGAGGATATGCTGCGAGCTTGTATATTAGATTTCAAGGGTAGCTGGGATGATCACCTACCACTTATTGAATTTGCTTATAACAATAGCTATCATTCGAGCATGAAAATGGCACCTTATGAAGCTTTATATGGTCGAAAGTGTAGATCACCAATTGGTTGGTTCAAAATAGGTGAAACTGCGTTATTTGGGCCAGATCTTGTTCATCAAGCTATGGAAAAAGTCAAAGTGATACAGCAGAGGCTAGAAACAGCTCAAAGTCGACATAAATCATATGCAGATATTAGAAGGAGAGGACTAGAATTTTCTATAGGGGATTGGGTGTTCTTGAAGGTGTCTCCGATGAAAGGGGTAATGAGGTTTGGTAAAAAGGGAAAGCTGAGTCCACGCTATATAGGGCCATATAAGATTATCCGAAAATTTGGCCAAGTAGCCGATGAGTTAGAGCTACCACAAGAGCTTTCATCAGTTCATCCGGTGTTCCATGTCTCAATGCTACGAAAATGCATAGGTGACCCATTTCGTATTACTCCTACTGAAGACGTACAGGTTACAGGAGATCTCACTTATGAAGAAGTACCCATTGCTATTCTGGATCGACAAGTTAGGAAGTTAAGAAATAAAGAAGTAGATTCTGTAAAAATTCTATGGAGAAACCAACAAGTAGAAGAAGTTACATGGGAAGCAGAAGAAGCAATGAAATTGAAGTATCCTCACCTCTTTCACACTGGTGGGAATGATCAAAATGTTAGTGGAGGCATTGACAAGTAAGTATAACTCTATATGTTCAATGTGATTAATAGTAGTACTAACTTAGGTTTGAACTTGATTAGGCCGGACAATCATGCTAACATTCGAGGACGAATGTTCCAAGGGGGGAAGGATGTAACGGCCTGTATTTTTATATATGGTAGTTCTATTCATGTTATAGTTGACATAGACTTATAGTGTAGGTGAGGGATCATGTTTCTTATGTGATTAGTGTTGGTTTAAACTAGCTTGGAAGGTGATGTAATGCCTTGCACGTTTTAGCATATGTATTGCAAGTTAACTCCGATGGAAAGTATTTAGGTAATTATAGTAAGATGGTAATTGAGCTAGCAGCTGCATCACCTATTTGAGCTATATTAAAGTTAAAGGGCCCAAGTTTGATTGACCAGATTTAGGCTTATATTTAAGGGCTCATTTGAAGCCCAACCCTATTAAAGAAAAATGTGAATGAAAGAAGGCCCAACAGCCAAATCTGCCAATTGGCCCATTATGGATAAAGCCCAAGTGAAACTAGGTAAGTTCATGACCTCCTAAGTTTTGTTTTACCATGTTATTGGGCCAAGTGTGTACCACCTACTTGCATTAATCTGTCCCAAGTTGAATAAAAGAACAAAGGGAAAATGGACAGCCAAGGTCCAATAATATTAAGTCCAAAAAGGCCCAATTTAAAAAGGACAAGCAGGTGGGGCACCTACTTGACATTATATGGCCCAAAATTGGTCAAGAGGGGGTCCGGCCATAACACCTCCGTTTTCAAAGGATAAGGAGCAATCTTATCTCCATTTTTGAACTTGCAAAAAAGTTTCAGATTTCCTAAGTTCTTTTCTTGGTCTCTCTTGGCTTCAATTAGCAGCCCTAAAACACCTTAGAGTTCTTGAGTCTGTCTAATTTTTGCAAGGTTAAAAGAGTGTTGAAGGAGAGTTTGAACTTCTTGCCGTAAAGTGTAGAAGGAAATCAATTTTTCAGAAATTAAGGTAAGACCTTTCAACCCATTTTTTTCCTCTCGTTGTAATGTTTGGAGTGGAGAATTTGTATCTGTTTATCAAGAATTTCATGGATTGTGATAATCTTGGAGTCAATATTCTCCTATTAATGCTGAAAGATTTGAGAATTGATGTGGCTGCCATTATGAATATTGTGGTTGAGGGCTGTTTGGGTTAGCTTGGGAGCTGCTGTCCTGCACGGTTTGGGGTGTGTATTACATGGGTTAGAGCAGGGTGGGTGGTTCAACCATTTTCTGGTAGAAGGGTTGTGTTGAGCCTATTTCCCTCAACATCTTTTGCGAGCTCCTGTTTTGGAGGACCTTAGTGTAGAGAGCTGCTGATGTTAAGCTAAGCATGACGTATTTTGTAGATTAGCACCCATAAGGAGGCTTGAATCGGGATGTAGTTTTTTGGTCGAAAATAAAGGTATGTAAGGCTATTCGATTCCTATACCGTTTGGCAGGAATCTGCCACCTGCAATTAATATCAATGAAGTGATTCTCATAAGTTCTATTTCTAGAAAAGGAAGCATGGTGGCAGCGTACTATCTCCAAATAGCTAACAATATTTCTTTCCCCATTCTAAGTACATGGAACTACTTCATTATATGTTCACTACTCTATACTTGTGTAATTTTTCCTTGTGCTGTTATAGAAATGGTATTTGCAAAAGAAAGTTTGATGAATCCTTCTCCTAAGCCAAATTGAAGTCAATTGTGCCATTAAGGTCTTAAAGTAAGGTGTTGATGTTTCATAGCTCCTTATGTCATTGTTACTGCCTCAAAGTATTGTTTTCATGTATTCTACTACTGTTCCGTAATTTCATGTCTCCAAGATGATTATGACCACCAAATCAACATCTCAAAATGTTACGATTATCCAAAATAACATCTCAAAGAGTTATGAACTGATTAACAATAATCTCAAAGATTAAAGAATCTAAGTGAAGAAATCTATTTAATTAAGGGTGGCAGCTTAGGGGCGAAAGCCTAGCATGGGCCGATCCCTATTGGTATAGAAGGGTGGCAGCTCAGGGGCGAAAGCCTAGCATGGGCCGATCCCAAGTTGTGTAATTATGAGGACCGCATCCCAGGGGTTAATACGCCTAGCATGGGTCATCCTCTTCTACCACTGATCAGCTGGTCACTTGTATCACATGCCCAACAAAGATTATAACATACAACAAGGTAAAGAAAAGAATGTAGCTTACTTGATTCCACAAGAGTAAGCAAAGGTGGTCTTCTCTCCTAATCTATGCACTCATATGTTGCTACTTGATTTCATTTGTGCCTTGTATTACATATACTTTTTGCCTTACATATTCAGTACATTTTTCGTACTGACGTCCCGTATTGGGGACGCTGCATTTCATGCTGCAGGCTCAGGTACTCCAGCTAGTAGACCTCCTCAGTAGGAGCACTCGAAATTCTGCTACTTTTGGTGAGCTCCAAGTTGATTCGGAGCTTTATTAAGTCCTTGGTAAATTCGTTTGGTATTGTATCGTAGTTAAGGGTAAGGCGGGGTCTGTCCCAACCTACTCTAGTCTTCTATCTTTTAGAGGCTTTGTAGACGTATGTTTATGGTTCAGTTGTGTCTTAAGGAGTTGTGGCCGAAACGGCCAAGTCATGTATATAACTTTTGGATCTACTTACGTTGGTTTGTATCGCTGCATCCAAAGTTAACTTGTCTCAATTGTTATAGTATATGCTCAGTAAGAACAGGTTGTAGGTTGGTTCTCTCGGGCCTTTAGGGCATCGGGTGCCTGTCCGTCTTAATGGGTTTTGAGGCGTGACAAGCACACCACTTGTACCATGTATGCAAACATACGGACACAATCTTTGAAATCATGCTAAAAGGGACATTTGTTCAAAACCATGATAAGTTACTTTAAAAGGCATTATGCACAACCAAGAAGACATATAATTCAATAATCATATATTCCTTAAGACAAGTCCATATAAAACACAATACCAACATCATTAGGTAAAGTCAAGTCAACATGTGTAATAGCATATTAGAGCACATAACCAAAGCAACTCCAACATCATGTTATAATAACAAACCATGTATAAAAATTCATAGTATTACAACATATGCAAGACCCTTACGTATAACCCATTACCAATCTTACTAGTGCAATGACCAAGTGAAGTCCCATAACCACACTCAACCGATTAAACAAAACAAAGGATCATAAGCAATGTCTAACTTCATATAACATAAAATGAAGAATAGTCATCATCATAGTTAGAAATATAAACCAATAACATGTTCATAAGTGAAACTAACATCATGTAGGATCATCAAAATGTAAAGTCAACATATGCATATCATTAACTTTATAAGAACATAAGAACAACTTCCTAGGACTTCCCTCAAGGCCAAGTAGTGCAATGTACAAGTAGAGTCTCATACCCCTACCTAGACTAAGTAAAAACTGTTAAGTCACCTAGTTAGTGTCCATTTTATTACTTCAGTTTATTTTTGGGAACACTTGCCTTAACCGACATAGATCACACGAGCTAAATGTGGAATCTGGTGGCATGAAACTTTACATCGAAAGTGTAACAACCCATAATTTACATGACCTATACTAGAATTAATATGTTGAATAATGATGGTTTTAGACCTAAATAAGTGTAAATAACTTGTTTGAGAAGTTTTGGATCAATAGGATTGAATAAAAGACTTAACGTTCAGAAACTAGCGAACTTTAACTATGTGGACGACCCTATGTTTGGTTAAGGTTTTGGCCGGTCATATAGAGTGCGAGACTTGTAAAAAGACTTTGGTTAAGTAGAGAGTAGTATATAGAGTTTAAAAATCTGAAAACGACACCCCAAGGACCACCGGAAGGGTCCTTGGGGAAGACCCAAACATGGGTGGACAGGCTGCGTGGCAGTCTTCGTGCACGCAGAATTGGATGCAAGAAGTACGATGCGAGCCTGACACGCAGGTCACTGCCTCAAGATTTGAGAGCAATCCTCGCGACGCGAGGCTGACACGTACCTCACTGCCTTAGCTCAAAGTTCTAAAATAAATTGGGGAATTAGCCCGGCGATGCGCACCCAGTTACCAAAAATCGTAAAAGTCGTATTTTGGGTGTTTTGACTTCACAAATAAACCCATTTAAGTGAGGGGTATTTTTGGTAATTTAATGGGTGACTATATAATGTATTAGGGTCAGCTTTATGTCAATTTTATCACTCAAATCAAGTCCCACAAGTTGAAATAAAAAATCCCTCTCTCTCTCCAAAATTCTCTCTTCCTCCAAAACTCCATTGAAGACCATTAGAGCTCCAAGAATAAGATCAAGCCTTAAAGTTTTTCAACTCAATTTCGTGGCTTTATCATATATAAGGTATGGTTTCTTTCACTCTTGGGAATCCTTACCCCAAGAGGTCCTTCAAAAGATGATTTCTAAATCCCCCAAAACAAGGGTTTTTCTCCTCACATGGGTCTTCTTTCTAAAACGAAATTGTCAAACAATTGTGATGAGTTATGATGAATTAATGTTTTTAAATTATTAATTAATGGTTAATTGATGAATTACTATGAGTTTTCCCTTGACCCATGTCTTTCCCCTAAATTCCTAATTTCTTGGATTGATTAAGGTGAATTGTTGAGGGTGATGAACATGTAACTTGGTTACTTTGATTTTAGGTATGTTAATACTTCATGAATAGCCCTATTTCATATATTGGTTGTGAGTTCTTGGGTATTGTATTATCAAGTCCCATGAATGGCAATGAGGTATGATCTTGATTCACCTTTTATCTCAATTATATAGGGTGAACTCTACTTATGTGATAATGATGCTATAACTAATTGTGTTGTTGTGATGTTGGTGACAAGTATCCCTCATCCCTAACCCTAGATCTATAAAATTGGATATGAAGTATGTAATTGTGTTATGGTATGATCATTATATGATTGGATGTAGTATCTCATGATTATAGTGTTGGGTCTAAAAGTGAAAGGATAGTTCTCACTTATAATCACCTATGAGCTATTATGATAAAATGTTTACTTAAAGGTCTAAAAGAGACTAATGTGAACTTTTATGATGATATATGATGATTACTAAAGGGAATAATTTCTTAGAACCGAAAGGGCATGTAAATGAATGGAGGTCTAACATTAAAAAGTCCGGCCTCCCACATGGGTTTCTTCACGCCTAGTAGTGTGGATTCCCAAGATATGTCTTGTGTCATGAGATGGAAACCTTCACGATTAGTAGTCAAGGTTTTTAGAAACAATCTCATTGTCCCTTAACTATGTGCCCACATAGGACTCTAGCTTAGTGGATCAACCTAGAATAGATATGTACGAATGGTTGCACGTTAGGCAATTATTAAACCTCTCTTTCCAGTGTGGAGGTAGAAAACCGGATTCCATATAGCTTACATGGTCTCATGTCGGTTATGGTACTTATTTCCCAAAAGTAAAAGTTTGAACAAGTTATGTATGTGAACTTCTATTAGGTTTGTCTTAAAGGTTACTACATAGTGTGAGGGAGGGTATGAGACTTCTCTTACTCATTGCACATGTGGGATCTAATAGGATGATTCTAGTAGGTTCTTTTATGACTAAGACAATGATTATGATTATGTTTATGATTATGTTGGTAAGATATGACTAGTGTTGATATATGAAACATGTTATATATGAGAATATGTTGTAAGCATGAAATGTGTTGCTTAATGTGATACTTAGCTTTGAATAGGGTTATGGGGCTTTATTCTTGGCATTGCACAAGTGTTGCTTGAGCTACTTAAATGTTGATATGATTATGATGTTCCTTATATGTGTATTGAACTGTTGGTCATTTTTCATAGTTTTGACTAAATTGTCCTTTTTCTCATGCATTAATGATTTTTATGCATAGCGACCATACTTAGTACATGTGGTTTGTACTAACCCATATTTCTTCCCTTTTTGCCCAATATTGTAGGTTCGGGCCGTTGAAGTATTATTGAGGCTAAAGAAAGAAGTCTTGGACTAGACTCTCCAAGTTTTGGGTATGCCCTCTAGTTCGAGGATGCTACGACACACTCTATCTTAGTAGTACTTGTATTGTCTTGTAGACATTCATTTCTTTCCTATTGTTTAAGATATTCATGTAAGCACTATGTGGCAATTACGGATTTGTATAGGGCTTTGCCCGTATTGTTTGACTTCGTTAGATGGTTAATGTGAGACAAAGTAATAGACTAAATTCAAATGCAATGTTATGATATATTGCGAGAAACCTATGTATGCTTCCTATGTAGAGGTCTATGTAAACCTCTTTGCTATATAAGCAAAGTTTTTTATTTTTTTCGCGTTTTTGACCTATGATATGCTATGATGAAGCTAAGTGGTTTTTCTTAGTCTTCTTCGAGGCCGCCGCCGCAGCTAATGACTAGGGTCTACTTTGGGTCGGTACATACTTGGTATCAGAGCATGAGGTTAAATCTTCTTAGGATTGATGTCTCATTAAACCACATATATATAGTGTCTTATTCATAATTTTGAAGAGCGCCACATTTATGAATGAGAGACTATGTGATGCTTAGGAACTTTCACTTTCTTGTTATTCCTTAGTGGTGCCTAAGAGCCTTAAATCTATCTAGTCCTTTCTTCTAATCCTTTATTTGTGCTTATAGGCAATGAATACAAGAAGGAACAATGCTCCAATGGTCAGAAAGGAGAATTTTAATGAAGCGGTTCCCCCTGAAGCTCCTCAAAACCCTCAAGTTCATATTGAATAAAGGGCTATGTCTAATGTTGAGATAAAGTCGGCCATTCATAGCTTGACTCAAGTGTTGGCTACCCAAGTTGCTAGGGATACAAGGGTTCAAGTGAACCCCAATGTTAATACCACCGCTTCAAGGTTTACGGACATCACAAGGATGAATCCCCCTACTTTTTATGGTTCTAAGGTGGAGGAGGACCCACAAGGGTTCATTGATGAAGTGTTCAAGGTTCTTGATGCTATGGGTGTTTCATCTCAAGGAAAGGCGGAACTAGCCGCCTACAAACTCAAAGATATAACTCAAGTGTGGTATGAGCAATGGAAGAATGAGAGGCCGGTTATTGAAGGCCGGATTACTTGGGGAGCTTTTAAAATGGCTTTCCTTAATAGATTCTTTCCCTTAGAACTAAGGGAGAGGAAAATGCAATAATTCAATAACCTTCGTCAAAGGGGTATGAGCGTGAAGGAGTATAGCCTCAAATTGACTCAACTATAAAATCATGCTCCTACTATGGTTGCAGATTCTAGGGCCAAGATGAACAAATTTTTCATGGGGATATCCAATCTTCTAGTTAATGAATATAGGTTAGTTATGTTAATTCCTAGCATGGACATATCTCGTCTCATGGTTCATGCCATGAAAATTGAGGAACAAAAGCATAAACAAGTTGGTAGAGAGTTGAAGAAGGTGAGAACCGAATAGGGGAATTCTTCTAAGAATAGGTATGAGGTTCAAAACAAATCAAGGTTCAAGAAGAGGTTTTCTAATCAAGGATCTTCTAGTGCTCCAAGGGCCAATAAGAGTAAGGTTACTACTCCAAAGACCCAAGAGGGAAAAAGTGGTCATTCTTAGGTTGATAGGTCTCTTTGTTCTAAATGTGGTACAAGGCATGATGGTAAATGTCTTGTGGGCATGGGTAATTGCTATAATTGTGTCAAGTGTTGTCACATGAAGAAATATTGCCCTATGATGAAGACTCAAGGAGGGGAAAATGCTCAAGCTCAAGCAAGTGCTCCAAACTCAGATGATCCTAAGAAGAATCTCTTTTATGCTCTCCAATCCCGAGGTGACCAAGAGAGCTCACCGGACGTGGTCACCGGTAAGTTAAAGTTATTTTCCTTTGATGTATATTCTTTGTTGGATCCGGGAGCTACTTTGTCATTTGTGACCCCTCTTGTAACCATGCGATTTGATATACTACTCGACATATTAGACGAACCTTTTTCGGTTTCTACCCGGTGGGTGATTCCGTAGTGGTAAACAGAGTCTATAGAGGTTGTCCAATTTCCTTGACCAATAGAGTTACATTAGTTGACTTGATAGAACTTGATATGCTTTATTTTGACGTCATATTGGGAATGGATTGGTTGCATGCTTGCTATGCCTCTATTGATTGTAGGACTAGGGTGGTCAAATTACAATTTCCAAATGAACCCATTTTGAGTGGAAGAGAGGAAACCGAAATCCTTGGGGTAAGATAATCTCATGTCTAAAAGAATTTTAATTGATTGCAAATGGTTGTCTATAACACATAGTAAGAGTTAGGGATGTTGAATTCGAAGTCCCTCCCATAGATTCGGTACCTATGTAAGAGAGTTTTCGGAGGTCTTTCCTGACGATCTTGCTAGAATCCCTTCCGAATGAGAGATTGACTTCAGTATAGATTTATTACCACATAAAAAACCTATTTCAATCCCTCCTTATCAGATGTCTCTAAGTTGAAAGCACTAAAGGCTCAACTCAAAGATTTGCTAGATAAGGGTTTAATTCAACAATGCATATTCGCATGGGGTGCCCCGGCATTGTTTGTGAAGAAGAATGATGGGTCCTTGAGAATGTGTATAGATTATCTCCAATTGAATAATGTCACTATAAAGAATAAGTACGCGCTCCATAGTATTGATGACGTATTTGATCAACTCCAAGGAGCGAGTTACTTGTTAAATATTGACTTGAGGTCGGGTTATCATTAACTTAGAGTGAGGGAGGTTGATATTGCGAAAATGGAATTCCTAAAAAATATTGTCACTTTGAATTCCTAGTGATGTCATTGGGTCTTACAAATGCCCTAACGACATTCATGGACCTTATGAATTGAGTTTTTAGAAAGTATCTTTATTTGTTCGTGATTGTCTTTATTGACGATATTTTGATATACTCAAGGACTAAGGATGATCATATGGATAATTTGAGAATAATTTTGCAAGTTCTCAAAGATAACCAACGTTTTGCTATATTTACCAAGTGTGAGTTTTGGTTGAGGTCGGTTGCATTTCTTGGGCACATTGTCTGTAGTGAAGGGGTAGAGGTTGATCCAAGAAAGACGGAAGTGGTAAAAAGATGGCCGATACATTTGAGTCCTACTGATATTCGAAGTTTTCTAGGGTTGGATGGCTACTATCGGAGGTTTGTTGAGTGATTTTCGTCTATTGCATCTTCATTAACGGCCTTAACCCAACAGAAGTTTAAGTTCGAATGGTCGGAATCTTGTGACAACAGTTTCCAATTATTGAAAGATAGACTCACCTCCGCTATGGTATTTACCTTACCAGAGGGTACCGAAGACTTTGTGATTTATTATAATGTCTACCGAGTGGGTATAGGATGCGTGCTCATGCAACATGGCAAAGTCATAGCGTATGCCTCTAGACAACTCAAGCCACATGAGAAGAATTATCCAACTCATGACCTTGAGCTTGGTCTGTGGTATTGCTTTGAAAATTGGGAGACACTATCTTTATGGGGTGCATGTAGATGTATTCACCGATCATAAAAGTCTCCAATACCTATTCACCCAAAAAGACTTGAATCTACGCCAAATCGATGGTTAGAGCTTTTAAAGGATTATGACATGAGTGTCCTTTACCACCCCGGAAAAGATAATGTGGCGGAGTCCTTGAGTAGTGTGTCTATGGGTAGTGTGGCTCATGTTAATGATGAAAAAAATGAACTAGTCAAGGATGTTCATAGGTTGGCCCGTTTGGGTGTTCGACTAGAAGAATAGTCGAAAGGTTGTTTTATGGTTCATCATAAGTCTGAGTCATCTTTAGTGGTGGATGTGAAGTCTAAGCAACATCTTAATCCCCTATTGATGTACTTGAAAGAGTCGGTCCTTAACTAGTATAATGAATCTTTCTCCCAAGGGGAGGATGGGGTACTTAGGTACCAAGGGAGGTTATGTGTGCCGCGTGGATGGTTTAAGGGATAAAATCATGTATGAGGCTCATGGCTCCCAATACTCCATCCACCCGGGGGCCAAGAAGATGTATCATGATTTGCGTGACATCTATTGGTGGAACGGAATGAAAAGGTATGTAGCTAAGTTTGTGTCGAGGTTCCCAAATTGCCAACAAGTCAAAGCCGATCATCAAGGCCAGGGTTGCCTAACCCAAGATATTGATATCCCCACTTGGACGTGGGAAGATTTCAACATGGACTTTATGGTAGGTTTGCCTCGAACACGCCGACAAAAAAATTCCATTTGGGTTATAGTGGATAGGTTGACCAAGTCAGCCCATTTCCTTCCCGTAAAGGTTTCTTACTCGACGGAGGAGTATGCTAAATTGTATGTTAGAGATATTGTGAAATTACATGGGGCCCCATTGTCGATCATTTCGGATAGAGTAGGACAATTCACTTCACACTTTTCGATATCTTTCCAAAGTAGACTTGGTACGAACGTAAAGCTTAGCACCGGTTTCCACCCTCAAACGGATGGACAAGCGGAGCGCGCCATCCAAACTCTAGAGGATATGTTAAGGGCTTGTGTTATTGATTTCAAGGATAATTGGGATGATCATCTATCCTTAGTCGAATTCTCCTACAACAGTAGCTACCATGCAAGTATCGGTATGGCACCTTTTGAAGCACTTTATTGTAGAAGGTGCCAGTCCCCGATTGGATGGTTCGAAGTGGGTGAGTTTGATCTTCTTGGTCCTGAATTAGTGTTTGAGGCCACTGAGAAGGTTTGACTCATAAGGGAGAGGTTTAGAATGACTTTTAGTCGACAAAAGTCTTATGCCGACAAACGAAAGAGGGACCTTGAATTCGAAGTATGAGATTGGGTCTATTTGAAAATTTAACATATGAAAGGGGTGATGAGGTTGGGTGTCACATCCGGGACCTTAGACGTAACCGACATTGTCGTCCTCTTTGAGGACTAAGACAAGCCTCTTAGTCTTACATCAATGCATTTATCGATTAAAAATACAGAAGAATTAAAACTTTTTCAACTAAATCGAATCGGAGGTTTACATAGACCTCTTCATACACATAATCATTGAATTCATATCAAGTATACATAGACTTGTTCGTATAAGAAGATTACATAGTCTTCTACTTTTATTTCATACATTTATATGATAAGAAAATCGAGTCATAAATCCGTCTCCTCTTATAAACCATCTAAATGACAACAACAACATTCCGCATAGCCCTACATCAATAAAAGTAAGCCACATATAGGCTTTATACAACATCGTCTCAAATAGGAAATAGAGTCAATACAAAAGTTGTAGTAACTAAGTAACTTCGTAAAGAGAATATTGGCATCGTCCTCGGGAAAATGAGGATGTACCACTTGGATGATAGAATATCCAAGTATTCCTTCAAATCACCTCAAACCAACTTCAATGACCGAAACCTAAAATGTTTGGAAAATAGGGAGAAAATGGGGTTAGTACGCCACATATACTAAGTATGAGACCATATGCACAAATACCAACAAAGTATGCCAAAAAGGGACATTTAATGAAATCATGTCATATAAACCAATCCTTTAAACATACTACTCAAGTTAATTATATCATATGCATATCATCCTATTTAAACCCACAATCTCATATAACTCTATCATCAAGTAATAACATCACAACATGAATAAAAGTAAATCATGTAAATAGCAAAGCAAACCAACCAACTATAATCCTTAAGAAGCTACAAGTGCAATGACCAAGCAAAACCCCATAACCCTACTTAATCAAGTAACCTACCAAAGATCATAATTAGTAATTCACTTCACATAGCATATTCTTCCATCTCATATAGTATTCTTTCTTTAACAATGATAACCAATTTCATATTCATAAGAATCTTATGAAACATATAAAGTCATTTACATTATATCATCATCCATATACATAATATTAACTCCTCAAAGTTCCTATCAAGGCAAACTAGTGCAAGGCATAAGTAAAGTCCCATACCCCTACCTAGGCTAAAGTCAAACACCTCAATTTAATTTAATGAGTCTATACTCCATTCATTCATTTTAGTTTAGGGAACTCTTGCCTTAACCGACATAAACCACATGAGCTAATGTGGAATCCGGTGTCATGAACCTTACACCGATGGAAGGTAGTCTACCGGCCAAGGTAGAACCTAACATAAACTTAGCTATCTAGGTAAATCCACTAGCTAGTATCCTATGGTGGCAACATAGTTTAAGGAACTAAGAGATAGGTATTCCCTCTACATACCTTTTGGTAATTGGGGCCACACCTCATAGGAATCATTAGATAAGTATACCTCATAAGGGGAGTCAGCATCCAATATGGAACAATAGGGTAACACTTCCTCTAAGGAAAGCCATCACCTCCCATTGTCAAGTTCACTCGGTGCTAAGCTAAGTCCCTTTTTATTGAAATGCCTTTAGTCTTATTATAATCATAACTTAGCTTAAGTCATAGGATCTAGCCCTTGTATATTCATCATAATAGCTCAATAAGAATTGTATGAGAAATAGTCCTTTTATTCACAATTCATATAAGTGTGGTCAATCCTTTGCATATCACATCATAATAGGCTACATAATTATATGTTATCATATTATAGCATGTACACCCTATGAAACCTCACAACAAAAGCATAAGACATTTTCAATTCAATCATCATACCATCCTATCACTCTAAACTAGGTATACTTCAACACAACATCATAACTTGATGACAATTAACCACAATTGAAGTGAGAATTAGGATAGTCAAGACTTACCAACACTCCTCCATAGTTCATCATAAAGGAACTTACCATCAACCCGTAGATCAAATCAATTTAGGTCATCACACCTATGTAATCCAATAATCAACATGATAATGAATTTAGAAGAATCCCTACACCATAATTCAATACTATATCAATGCTTGAAAACATGATATCTTAGTCTATCTTCTTAACCTAGATCAATACTCAAGGACTAGCATGAAGGACTTCAGTTATTCACTATAGATTGATGATCAGTGTAATAACAACCATTAAGGATGATTTAACCAATAATAAAGTCAATTGCATTAAACCCAACATAATTCATATAAAGATCATGCCTAGGGTTAAGGGTCATAATCTATAACCTAGACCAAACCATCTCAATTCATCCCAATTAAGTTACATTACATGATAATCTACTCATTGTACCCTAAAGAAAGTATAAACAACTCAATTCATAACATCAATTTCGTAATTGAATGAAACCCACATGAAAACTCCACTTTGGAAAACCTTTCAAGGAGCCCTTTGAGGAAAGAAGTCTCAAAGGTGAATTAGATCCCATACCTTAAGATTGGATGAACCTTTGATGGTGAATTCGTCCTTAACCAGCCCCCAGTTGACCTTCCAAGCTAAACTTCAATGTGTCTTCCAATAGAGAGAGAAAGTACAGAGAAGGAAGAGAGTTTATTTTTTGAGTGTTATGTTTAGGCTAATGAGGGTTTGGGTATTTATATGAGGGGTTAAATTGATTAATTAGGCTTCCTAATCCCCCAACTAACCACCAAAATAAATTAATTAATTTTATGGGGTCGTTTTAGAAATCTTGGCAGTAAGTTGGGCCCTCACAGATGAGACCTCGACCACGGTCCGTCTGTGAGTCGACGCCCCGTCATACACCCTCCGTCACCTGGAACAGTAGCTAGGTAAGCAAGGACATTCTTGAAACTTTCTAAGTGTGGGACGACGGTGGCCTCGACACCCCGTCAAGCCACTCAGGCTCCGTTATCCCTTCCGTCGATACACACTGCCAGGGAGTGTTTCATCCAACCACAAGGGTCGTCCTCAAGGGCCCTTGGTTGGTCCTTGGGGAGTCGTAGCCGAAATTTTAAATCATGATACATCCCTAACATGTGTTACACCTATTTATACCAACTTCCGTTCAATTCTGACTCTTAAACTAGTCAAACGGATTAGGACACACTAGAACTCTTATGAACCAACTTTCCGGATGTCATGGACGTTCTTGAATATTTTGGTTCTTAAACACCTTAACTATTCTATATACACCTAATTCGACTTAGAACAGTGGTTAGATCTCATGGAGCCTAGGTTAAGTTTTACAACATGCCTTGGGATTTTGAAATGTTACATTATCCCACCCTTAGGAACATTCATCCCCGAATGATACTAAACACTCTTTTAAAGGAAGGAATAGACTCAAGACTAGCAGCTCAACCCATCCACAATATCAAGTTAACATGAATCGCATCATTTCAATAAGGCAAACTTCAAAACTCAATTTACCACACATATGCTCAAAAATTTCATCATGAGGTACCTCCTTTTCACAACACACATGAACTCATCATTCATTACCTAAGTCAATTAACACAAAGTTCATCTTATCAATACGCTTCACATAATTTCTACAAAGACTCACCATATCAAAATGCATACTTAATTCAAATAAGCGAAAATCAAAACAAATTCCACGTTATCAAAGGCAAGTTACAGTGACTTCACTGTATCATTACTCTAAAGTCTCCAAAATTTTGGATTTTTGCAAAACATCACAAAAAATCAAGAAAACAACAAATTCCTAGTCATAATTATGTTATTAAAATGATGACTAACCTTAATCATCGAAGAGAAGAGGGTAACGGTTCTTCATGTCGGCCTCGGCCTTCCATGTTGCACCCTCAACTAGCTGGTTCTTCCATAACACTTTTACGGAAAACACCTCTTTGTTCCTCAACCTCTTCGCTTGTCTATATAGGATTTGAACCGGAACCTCCTCATAAGAGAGGTTATCCTTGACTCCAAGGCCTTCAATATTAAGAATAGACTTGGGATACCTGACACACTTCTTCAACAGAGAAACATGGAAAACCGGATGAACCGAAGCTAAATCATTAGGGAGTTTCAAGAGATAGGCAACCTTACCAACCCTTTCCAAGATCTCATAACGGCCCACGTTACGAGGACTCAACTTTCCTTTATTGACAAATCTAACCACCCCCTTCATAGGTGAAATTTTTAAATACACCTTATCACCCTCTTCAAACTCCAAATCCCTCCTCCTATTGTCGCCATAGTAATTTTGTCGACGATAGACTGTTTACAACCGATTTCTTATGATATACACATTCTCCAAAGTCCTATAAATCAAATCGGGACCAAGAATCGATGGCTCACCTATTTCAAACACCCTTATAGGAGACCTACACCTCCTACCATACAAGGCTTCATAGGGAGCCATGGATATGGATGAATAAAAACTATTATTATAAGCAAACTCCACCAACGGCAAGTGCTTATCCCAACTTCTTTTAAAATCAATAATGCAAGCTCTAAGCATATCCTCAAGGGTTTGAATAGTGCGTTCCGCTTGACCATTCGTTTGAGTATGAAAAGAGGTACTCAATTTCACCTTAGTACCCAAACCTTCTTGAAATGACCTCAAAAATCTAGATGTGAATTGTGCACCTCGGTCCGAAATGATGGATAACGGAATACCATGGCGACACACAATCTCATCTATGATGATCTTTGCATAATCCTCTTTCGAATAAGTGTACTTGACGGGAATAAAATGAGCGGAATTAGTCAATCTATCAACAATCACCCACATAGAATAATATGACTTTGGAGTCCGAGGCAACCCTTCTACAAATTCCATATTAATTTCTTCCCACTTCCAAGTAGGAATTTTGATCTCTTGTAGTAAGCCACCTGACTTTTGATGTTCCGCCTTCACTTGTTGGCAATTTGGTCACTTAGCAACAAATTTTGCTATGTCCTTCTTCAACCTTCCCACCAATATACCTCCCAAATGTCATGGTACATCTTAGTCGAACCTGGATAAATGGAGTAGTAGGATCCATGGGCTTCTTCAAGGATCCGATCCCTCAACCCATCAATATCGGGAACACATAATCTCCCTTGGTACCTCAATACACCATCCCCCCCTACGGAGAAAGACTCATTCAACTTGCCGAGAACCGATTCTTTCAACTCCATCAATAGTTGATCAAGGTGTCGTTTGGACTTCACCTCAACCACCAATGATGACTCGGAGCTATGATGAATCGTAGCACCACCATTTGGAGAACTCTCCAGTGTCACCCCCAATCTAGCCAACCTATGAAAATCTTTCACTAGGTCTTTCTTGGCTTCATTTACATGCGACACACTACCCATAGTAATACGACTTAGGGCAGCCACAACCACATTGGCCTTGCCGGGATGATATAAGACACTCATATCATAATCTTTCAACAATTCTAACCACCTTTTTTGCCGGAGATTCAATTCTTTTTGAGTAAACACATATTGGAGACTCTTATGATCGGTGAAAACATCAACATGGACACCATACAAGTAATGCCTCCATATTTTCAAAGCAAACACCATGGCCGCTAACTCAAGGTCATGAGTGGGATAGTTTCTCTCATGCACCTTAAGTTGCCTCGAAGCATAGGCAATCACCTTCCCATTCTGCATAAGCACACACCCCAAACCTATGCGGGATGCATCATAATACACAACGAACCCCTTAGAACCTTCTGATAAATTCAACACCGGAATAGAAGTAACCTATCTTTCAATAATTGGAAACTCTTCTCACAAGACTCCGACCACTGAAACTTTTTACACTTTTGAGTCAATGCAGTCAAAGTAGATGCAATGGATGAAAAGCCCTCCACAAACCTTCGATAATAGCCTGCTAGACCCAAAAAACTCCTAATGTCAGTCGTAGTCAAAGGTCTAGGCCAGTTTCTCACCGCATCTAGCATCCTTGGTTCTACCTCAACTCCCTCACTAGAGATGATGTGCCCAAGAAACCCCACCGACCTCAACCAAAACTCACACTTGCTATATTTGGCGAACAATTGATGCTCTTTAAGGGTTTGCAATACCGCCCTTAAATGATCCATGTGATCAACCTCATTCTTCGAATATACCAAGATATCATCAATAAACACAATAACGAATGAATCAAGATATTTTTGAAATACCCTATTCATTAGATCCATAAACGCCCCCGGAGCATTTGTGAGACCAAAGGAAATAACCACGAACTCATAGTGCCCATACCGAGTCCGAAAGGCCGTCATTGGAATATCTTCATTTCTCACCCTGAGCTGGTGATACCCCGACCTCAAGTCAATTTTGGAAAAGTAGCTCGCCCCTTGGAGTTGATCAAATAAATCATCAATCCGCGGGAGAGGATACTTGTTAGTAACCTTGTTGAGTTGACGGTAATCAATACACATTCTCAAGGACCCATCTTTCTTTTTCACGAACAAGACCGGATCACCCCATGGAGAAATGCTAGGCCTTATAAAGCCCTTGTCTAGCAAATATTTAAGTTGTGCCTTCAACTCCTTTAATTCGGCCGGAGCCATTCGATAAGGAGGAATAGAAATATGGTTTGTTTCCGGTAGCAAATCGATACAAAAATCAATTTCTCGTTTAGGAGGAATACCGGGAAGGTCATTAGGAAAGACCTCCGGATATTCACTCACTACGGGAATCGACTCAATAGGAGGAATTTCGGAATTCAAATCTTGGACTCTTACAATGTGATAAAGACAACCCTTTGAGATCATTTTATATGCTTTTAGACAAGATATGGTGCCACCTCTAGGAGTAGAATTCCCACCCTTCCACTCAATAATGGGTTCATTTGGGAAACTAAACCTCACAACTCTAGTTAACAATCAATAGAAGTGAAACTAGCATGCAACCAATCCATACCCAAAATGACATCAAAGTCAAACATATCAAGTTCAACTAGATGTACATGAGAAGCGGTTCTTTTTGGGAGCATCACTAGAACCACTTTGCTGACCATCCTTCTCTTACCCCTTGGCATTAGGACAATCTCGCACCCTGTGACCACTTTTGCCACAACCAAAGCAAATCTCCGTTCCTACCACACATTCTCCAAGGTATCCCTTAACCACACTTAGCACACGTAGGCTTCTCATAAAATGAATTTCCACCGTTTCCTTTTGCAACTCTCGGCCTAGGGGACTTAGAATCCCTAGTCTTGGGAAATTTGGATGGAACTTGATTTGAGAACCTTTTCTTGAATCTAGGCTTGTCTTGAATCCCAAGCCTACCTTTCTTAGCTCCACCCTCAAAAGATCTTGTCCTTTTTGAATCTCTATTCTTCCTTTTTGCTCTAGCCTCCTCAACTCTTTTAGCATGAACCATAAGACGACCAATATTAATATTATCCTGAAGAATAGCCGAATGACATTCTTCTTCAAGTCATCCGATACACCCGTCACAAATTGACTCATCTCAACTCTAGGATCGTAGACCAAGAAAGGATCATATTTGGATTGAATGAACTTCAAAGAGTAATCATGAATACTCATACCTCCTTGGTGAAGGTTGACGAATTCCACCACCTTAACTTCTCTCTTTTCTCTATGGAAGAACCGATCAAGGAAATCCCTCTTGAAGATTTCCCAAGTCACCGGCCCACCATGAAGTGTCCTATTATCTCTCCATTGCGCATGCCAAGTCTGAGCCACATCCTTGAGTTTGTATGAGGCCAACTCGTCATTTTCATTAGAAGACAACCCCATAGCACATAGTATCTTATAAACCTCATCAATGAATTCTTGAGGGTCTTCATCAACCTTAGACCCATAAAAGATAGGAGGATTCATCCGTGTGAAGTCCCTAAGTCGAGAAGCCATAGTTTGCTCATGAACCCTAGGTGAAATATCCCGATTGGCTTGGGCAATCATAGCTTGGGATTGCACCGTTGCGGCTTGAGCTTGAGTAGTCATGGCTTGAGACATTTGAGCATGAATATCCCTTATATGAGCCTCCGTCATAGGTGAAGGATTGGCCGGAGCCTGATCATCCACAACAACCTCTTCAAGAGGAGGAACTTGATCATCACAGGGAGGAATTCCCGCATTAGCAATCTCCTCCTCAAGTCTCCTAGCTGCATTCCTACGAGTATTCATCTCCTATAACCAAAATAAAAGGTTTAGGTGAAATCATATAAGAAGAAACACTTCTAGAGGCACGATAATGGATTTCCAAAAATGAGAGTAATTCCTAAGCATCAAATAAGTTCCTATTCATAAGTGTGGCACGCTTCACAATTATGAATACAAACCTACATAGACGTGGTTGAGAGAGACGTCAGCATCAAGGATATTCAAATTCATGCTCTGATACCAAGTTTGTCACATCTGGGTTTACCCTCTAGACGTAACCGGCGTCGTCGTCCTCTTTGAGGACTAAGACAAGACTCTTAGTATTACATCATTGCATTCATCGATTAAAATATGGAAGAATTAAAACTTTTTCAACTAAATCTAATCAGAGGTTTACATAGACCTCTACATACACATAATCTTATTCATATCAAGTATACATAGACTTGTTCGTATAAGAAGATCACATAGTCTTCTACTTTTATTTCATACATTTATATAATAAGGAAATAGAGTCATAAATCAGTCACCTCTCATAAACAATCTAAATGACAACAACAACATTGGGCATAACCCTACATCAATAAAAGTAAGCCATATATAGGCTTTATACAACTTCGTCTCAAATAGGAAATAGAGTCAATACAAAAGTTGTAGTAACTAATTAACTTCGTAAAGAGAATATTGGCATCGTCCTCGGGAAAATGAGGACCTACCACTTGGATGATAGAATATCCAAGTCTTCCTTTAAATCACCTCAAACCAACTTCAACGATCGAAGCCTAAAATGTTTGTGAAAAGGGAGAAAATGGGGTTAGTACGCCACATGTACTAAATATGAGACCATATGCACAAATACCAACAAAGTATGCTAAAAAGGGATATTTAATGATATCATGTCATTTAAACCAATCCTTTAAACGTACTACTCTAGTTAATTATATCATATGCATATCATCATATTTAAACCCATAATCTCATATAACTCTATCATCAAGTAATAACATCACAACATGAATAAAAGTAAATCATGTAAATAGCAACGCAAACCAACCAACTATAATCCTTAAGAAGACACAAGTGCAATAACCAAGCAAAGCCCCATAACCCTACTTAATCAAGTAACCTACCAAAGATCATAATTAGTAATTCACTTCACATAGCATATTCTTCCATCTCATATAGTATTCTTTCTTTAACAATGATAACCAATTTCATATTCATGAGCATCTTATGCAACATATAAAGTCATTTATATTATATCATCATCCATATACATAATATTAACTCCTTAAAGTTCCTATCAAGGCAAACTAGTGCAAGGCATAGGTAGAGTCCCATACCCCTACCTAGGCTAAAGTCAAACCCCTCAAGTTACTTTAATGAGTCCATATCCATTCATTCATTTTAGTTTAGGGAACTCTTGCCTTAACCGACATAGACCACATGAGTTAAAGTGGAATCCGGTGTCATGAACCTTATACCGATGGTCTACCGGCCAAGGTAGAACCTAACATCAACTTACACATCTAGGTGGATTCACTAGCTAGTATCCTATGATGGCAACATAGTTTAAGGAACTAAGAGATAGGAATGAAGAGCATAGAAGCGGTTCTTTTTGGGAGCATCACTAGAACCACTTGGCTGACCACCCTTCTCTTGCCCCTTGGCATTAGGACAATCTCGCACCCTGTGACCACTTTTGCCACAACCAAAGCAAATCTCCGTTCCTACCACACATTCTCCAAGGTATCCCTTTCCACACTTAGCACACGTAGGCTTCTCATAAAATGAATTTCCACCATTTCCTTTTGCAACTCTCGGCCTAGGGACCTTAGAATCCCTAGTCTTGGGAAATTTGGATGGAACTTGATTTGAGAACCTTTTGTTGAATCTAGGCTTGTCTTGAATCCCAAGGCTACCTTTCTTAGCTCCACCCTCAAAAGATCTTGTCCTTTTTGAATCTCTATTCTTCTTTTTGCTCTAGCCTCCTCAACTCTTTTAGCATGAACCATAAGACGACCAATATTAATATTATCATGAAGAATACCCGAATGACATTCTTCTTTCAAGTCATCCGATACACCCGTCACAAATCCACTCATCTCGTCTCTAGGATCGTAGACCAAGGAAGGATCATATTTGTCTTGAATGAACTTCAAAGAGTAATCATGAATACTCATACCTCCTTGGTGGAGGTTGATGAATTCCACCACCTTAACTTCTCTCTTTTCTCTATGGAAGAACCGATCAAGGAAATCCCTCTTGAAGATTTCCCAAGTCACCGGCCCACCTTGAAGTGTCCAATTATCTCTCCATTGCGCATGCCAAGTCTGAGCCACATCCTTGAGTTGGTATGAGGCCAACTTGTCATTTTCATTAGAAGACAACCCCATAGCACATAGTATCTTATAAACCTCATCAATGAATTCTTGAGGGTCTTCATCAACCTTAGACCCATAGAAGATAGGAGGATTCATCCGTGTGAAGTCCCTAAGTCGAGAAGCCATAGTTTGCTCATGAACCCTAGGTGAAATATCCCGATTGCCTTGGGCAGTCATAGCTTGGGATTGCACCGTTGCGGCTTGAGCTTGAGTAGTCATGGCTTGAGACATTTGAGAAAGAATATCCCTCATATGAGCCTCCGTCATAGGTGAAGGATTGGCCGGAGCCTGATCATCCACAACAACCTCTTCAAGAGGAGGAACTTGATCATCACAGGGAGGAATTCCCGCATTAGAAATCTCCTCCTCAAGTCTCCTAGCTTCATTCCTCCGAGTATTCATCTCATATAACCAAAATAAAAGGTTTAGGTGAAATCATATAAGAAGAACACTTCTAGAGGCACGATAATGGATTTCCAAAAATGAGAGTAATTCCTAAGCATCAAATAAGTTCCTATTCATAAGTGTGGCGTTCTTCACAATTATGAATACAAACCTACATAGACGTGGTTGAGAGAGACGTCAACATCAAGGATATTCAACCTCATGCTCTGATACCAAGTTTGTCACATCTGGGTTTACCCCCTAGACGTAGTCGTAGTCGTCGTCCTCTTTGAGGACTAAGACAAGCCTCTTAGTATTACATCATTGCATTTATCGATTAAAATACGGAAGAATTAAAACTTTTTCAACTAAATCTAATCAGAGGTTTACATAGACCTCTACATACACATAATCATATTTATATCAAGTATACATAGACTTGTTCGTATAAGAAGATTACATAGTCTTCTACTTTTATTTCATACATTTATATAATAAGGAAATAGAGTCATAAATAAGTCACCTCTCATAAACAATCTAAATGACAACAACAACATTGGGCATAACCCTACATCACTAAAAGTAAGCCATATATAAGCTTTCTACAACTTCGTCCCAAATAGGAAATAGAGTCAATACAAAAGTTGTAATAACTAATTAACTTCGTAAAGAGAATATTGGGATCGTCCTCGGGAAAATGAGGACCTACCACTTGGATGATAGAATATCCAAGTCTTCCTTCAAATCACCTCAAACCAACTTCAACGATCGAAGCCTAAAATGTTTGTGAGAAAGGGAGAAAATGGGGTTAGTACGCCACATGTACTAAATATGAGACCATATGCACAAATACCAACAAAGTATGCTAAAAAGGGACATTTAATGAAGTCATGTCATTTAAACCAATCCTTTAAACATACTACTCAAGTTAATTATATCATATGCATATCATCCTATTTAAACCCATAATCTCATATAACTCTATCATCAAGTAATAACATCACAACATGAATAAAAGTAAATCATGTAAATAGCAACGCAAACCCACCAACTATAATCCTTATGAAGACACAAGTGCAATAACCAAGCAAAGCCCCATAACCCTACTTAATCAAGTAACCTACCAAAGATCATAATTAGTAATTCACTTCACATAGCATATTCTTCCATCTCATATAGTATTCTTTCTTTAACAATGATAACCAATTTCATATTCATGAGCATCTTATGCAACATATAAAGTCATTTATATTATATCATCATCCATATACATAATATTAACTCCTTAAAGTTCCTATCAAGGCAAACTAGTGCAAGGCATAGGTAGAGTCCCATACCCCTACCTAGGCTAAGGTCAAACCCCTCAAGTTACTTTAATGAGTCCATACTCCATTCATTCATTTTAGTTTAGGGAACTCTTGCCTTAACCGACATAGACCACATGAGCTAATGTGGAATTCGGTGTCATGAACCTTATACCGATGGAAGGTGGTCTACCGGCCAAGGTAGAACCTAACATAAACTTACACATCTTGGTGGATTCACTAGCTAGTATCCTATGGTGGCAACATAGTTTAAGGAACTAAGATATAGGTATTCCCTCTACATACCTTTTGGTAATTGGGGCCACACCTCATGGGAATCATTAGATAAGTATCCCTCGTAAGGGGAGTCAACATCCAATATGGAGCTATAGGGTAACACTTCCTCTATGGAAAGCCATCACCTCCCATTGTCAAGTTCACTCGGTGCTAAGCTAAGTCCCTTTTTATTGAAATGCCTTTAGTCTTATTATAATCATAACTTAGCTTAAGTCATAGGATCTAGCCCTTGTATATTCATCATAATAGCTCAATAAGAATTGTATGAGAAATAGTCCTTTCATTCACAATTCATATAAGTGTGGTCAATCCTTTGCATATCACATCATAATAGGCTACATAATTATATGTTATCATCTTATAGCATGTACACCCTAAGCAACCTCACAACGAAAGCATAAGACATTTTCAATTCAATCATCATACCATCCTATCACTCTAAACAAGGTATACTTCAACACAACATCATAACTTGATGACAATTAACCACAATTGAAGTGAGAATTAGGATAGTCAAGACTTACCAACACTCCTCCATAGTTCATCATAAAGGGCCTTACCATCATCCCGTATATCAAACCAATTTAGGTCATCACACCAATGTAATCCCATAATCATTATGATAATGAATTTAGAAGAATCACTACACCATAATTCAATACTATATCAATGCTTGAAAATATGATATCTTAGTCTATCTTCTTGACCTAGATCAATACTCAAGGACTAGCATGAAGGACTTCAGTTATTCACTATAGATTGATGATCAATGTAATAACAACCATTAAGGATGATTTAACCAATAATAAAATCAATTGCATCAAACCCAACATAATTCATATCAAGATCATGCCTAGGGTTAAGGGTTAAGGGTCATAATGTAAAACCTAGACCAAACCATCTCAATTCATCCCAATTAAGTTACATTACATGATAATATACTCATTGTACCCTAAAGAAAGTATAAACAACTCAATTCATAACATCAATTTCGTAATTGAATGAAACCCACATGAAAACTCCAATTTTTGAAAACCTTTCAAGGAGCCCTTTGAGGAAAGAAGTCTTAAAGGTGAATTATATCCCATACCTTAAGATTGGATGAACCGTTGATGGTGAATTCGTCCTTAACCAGCCCCCAATTGACCTTCCAAGCTAAACTTCAATTGTGTCTTCCAATATAGAGAGAAAGTACAGAGAAGGAAGAGAGTTTATTTTTTGAGTGTTATGTTTAGGCAAATGAGGGTTGGGGTATTTATATGAGGGGTTAAATTGATTAATTAGGCTTCCTAATCCCCCAATTAACCACCAAAATTCATTAATTAATTTTATGGGGTCATTTTAGAAATCTTGGCAGTAAGTTGGGCCCTCACAGACGAGACCTCGACCACGGTCCGTCTGTGAGTCGACGCCCCGTCATCCCCCCTCCGTCACCTGGAATAGTAGCTAGGTAAGCAAGGGAATTCTTAAAACTTTCTAAGTGTGGGACGACGGTGGCCTCGACACCCCGTGGAGCCACTCAGGCTCCGTTATCCCTTCCGTCGATACACACTGCCACGGAGTGTTTCATCCAACCACAAGGGTCGTCCTCAAGGGCCCTTGGTTGGTCCTTGGGGAGTCGTAGCCGGACGTTTAAATCATGATACATCCCTAACATGTGTTACACCTATTTATACCAACTTCCGTTCAATTCTGACTCTTAAACTAGTCAAACGGTTTAGGACACACTAGACCTCTTATGAACCAACTTTCCGGATGTCATGGACGTTCTTGATTATTTTGGTTCTTAAACACCTTAACTATTCTATATACACCTAATTCGACTTAGAACAGTGGTTAGATCTCATGGAGCCTAGGTTAAGTTTTACAACATGCCTTGGGATTTCGAAATGTTACATTATACCACCCTTAGGAACATTCATCCCCGAATGATACTAAACACTCTTTTAAAGGAAGGAATAGACTCAAGACTAGCAGCTCAACCCATCCACAATATCAAAGTAACATGAATCATATCTTTTCAATAAGGCAAACTTCAAAACTCAATTTACCACACATATGCTCAAAAATTTCATCATGAGTTACCTCCTTCTCACAACACACACGAGCTTATCATTCATTACCTAAGTCAATTAACACAAAGTTCATCTTATCAATACGCTTCACATAATGTCTACAAAGACTCACCATATCAAAATGCATACTTAATTCAAATAAGCGAAAATCAAAACAAATTCCAAGTTATCAAAGGCAAGTTACAGTGACTTCACTGTATCATTACTCTGATGTCTCCAAAATTTTGGATTTTTGCAAAACATCACAAAAAATCAAGAAAACCACAAATTCCTAGTGATAATTATGTTATTAAAATGATGACTAACCTTAATCATCGAAGAGAAGAGGGTAACGGTTCTTCATGTCGGCCTCGGCCTCCCATGTTGCACCCTCAACTAGGTGGTTCTTCCATAACACTTTTACGGAAAACACCTCTTTGTTCCTCAACCTCTTCACTGGTCTATAGAGGATTTGAACCGGAACCTCCTTATAAGAGAGGTTATCCTTGACTCCAAGGCCTTCAATAGGAAGAATAGACTTGGGATACCTGACACACTTCTTCAACATAGAAACATGGAAAACCGGATCAACCGAAGCTAAATCATTAGGGAGTTTCAAGCGATAGGCAACCTTACTAACCCTTTCCAAGATCTCATAAGGTCCCACGTTACGAGGACTCAACTTTCCTTTCTTGACAAATCTAACCACCCCTTCATAGGTGAAATTTTTAAATACACCTTATCACCCTCTTCAAACTCCAAATCCCTCCTCCTATTGTCGCCGTAGGAATTTTGTCGACTATAGGCTCTTTGCAACCAATTTCTCATGATATACACATTCTCCAAAGTCCTATAAATCAAATCGGGACCAAGAATCGATGGCTCACCTATTTCAAACACCCTTATAGGAGACTTACACCTCCTACCATACAAGGCTTCATAGGGAGCCATGGATATGGATGAATGAAAACTATTATTATAAGCAAACTCCACCAACGGCAAGTGCTTATCCCAACTTCTTTAAAAATCAATAATGCAAGCTCTAAGCATATCCTCAAGGGTTTGAATAGTGTGTTCCGCTTGACCATTCGTTTGAGGATGAAAAGTGGTACTCAATTTCACCTTAGTACCCAAACCTTCTTGAAATGACCTCCAAAATCTAGATGTGAATTTTGCACCCCGGTCTGAAATGATGGATAACGGAATACCATGGCGACATACAATCGCATCTATGATGATCTTTGCATAATCCTCTTCCGAATAAGTGGACTTGACGGGAATAAAATGAGCGGACTTAGTCAATCTATCAACAATCACCCACATAGAATCATATGACTTTGGAGTCCGAGGCAACCCTACTACAAAGTCCATATTAATGTCTTCCCACTTCCAAGTAGGAATTTTGATCTCTTGTAGTAAGTCACCCGACTTTTGATGTTCCGCCTTCACTTGTTTGCAATTTGGTCACTTAGCAACAAATTCCGCTATGTCCTTCTTCAAACCTTCCCACCAATATACCTCCCGAAGGTCATGGTACATCTTAGTCGAACCTGGATGAATAGAGTAGTGGGATCCATGGGCTTCTTCAAGGATCCGATCCCTCAACCCATCAATATCGGGAACACATAATCTCCCTTGGTACCTCAATACACAATCCCCCCCTACGGAGAAAGACTCATTAACCTTGCCGAGAACCGATTCTTTCAACTCCATCAATAGTTGATCAAGGTGTTGTTTGGACTTCACCTCAACCACCAATGATGACTCGGAGCTATGATGAACCGTAGCACCACCATTTGAGAACTCACCAGTCTCACCCCCAATCTAGCCGACCTATGAAAATCTTTCACTACGTCTTTCTTGGCTTCATTTACATGCGACACACTACCCATAGTCATACGACTAAGGGCATCCACAACCACATTAGCCTTGCCGGGATGATATAAGACACTCATATCATAATCTTTCAACAATTATAACCACCTTCTTTGTCGGAGATTCAATTCTTTTTGAGTAAACACATATTGGAGATTCTTATGATCGGTGAAAACATCAACATGGACACTATAAAAGTAATGCCTCCATATTCTCAAAGCAAACACCATGGCCGCTAACTCAAGGTCATGAGTGGGATATTTTCTCTCATGCACCTTAAGTTGCCTCGAAGCATAGGCAATCACCTTCCCATTCTGCATAAGCACACACCCCAAACCGATGCGGGATGAATCACAATACACAACAAACCCCTTAGAACCTTCCGATAAAGTCAACACCGGAGCAGAAGTAAGCCTATCTTTCAATAATTGGAAACTCTTCTCACAAGACTCCGACCACTCACACTTTTTACACTTTTGAGTCAATGCAATCAAAGGAGATACAATGGATAAAAATCCCTCCACAAACCTTCGATAATGGCCTGCTAGACCCAAGAAACTCCTAATGTCAGTTGGAGTCAAAGGTCTAGGCCAGTTTCTCACCGCATCTAGCATCCTTGGTTCTACCTCAACTCCCTCACTAGAGATGATGTGCCCAAGAAACCCCACCGACCTCAACCAAAATTCACACTTGCTATATTTGGCGAACAATTGATGCTCTTTAAGGGTTTGCAATACCGCCCTTAAATGACCCATGTGATCAACCTTATTCTTCGAATATACCAAGATATCATCAATAAACACAACAACGAATGAATCAAGATAGATTTGAAACACCCTGTTCATTAGATCCATAAACGCCGCCGGAGCATTTGTGAGACCAAAGGAAATAACCACGAACTCATAGTGCCCATACCGAGTACTTAAGGCCGTCTTTGGAATATCTTCATTTCTCACCCTAAGTTGGTGATACCCCGACCTCAATTCAATTTTGGAAAAGTAGCTCGCCCCTTGGAGTTGATCAAATAAATCATCAATCCACGGGAGAGGATACTTGTTAGTAACCTTGTTGAGTTGACGGTAATCAATACACATTCTCAAGGACCCATGTTTCTTTTTCACAAACAAGAATGGATCACCCCATGGAGAAATGTTAAGCCTTATAAAGCCCTTGTCTAGCAAATATTTAAGTTGTGCGTTCAACTCCTTTAATTTGGCCGGAGCCATTCGATAAGGAGGAATAGAAATAGGGTTTGTTTCCGATAGCAAATCGACACGAAAATCAATTTCACGTTTGGGAGGAATACCGGGAAAGTCATTAGGAAAGGCCTCCGGAAATTCACTCACTACGGGGACCGACTCAATAGGAGGAATTTTGGAATCCAAATCTTGGACTCTTACAATGCAATAAAGACAACCCTTTGAGATCATTTTATATGCTTTTAGACAAGATATGATGCGACCTCTAGGAGTAGAATTCCCACTCTTCCACTCAATAACGGGTTCATTTGGGAAACTAAACCTCACAACTCTAGTAAACAATCAATAGAAGCGAAACTAGCATGAAACCATTCTATACCCAAAATGATATCAAAGTCAAACATATCAAGTTCAACTAGATCTACATGAGAAACTCTATTGGGCAAAGCGACAGGACAATTTCTATAAACTCAGTTTTCTACAATGGACTCACCCACCGGAGTAGACACCACAAAAGGTTCCTATAATACATCGGGTAAAGTATCAAACTTTTTAGCTACTAAAGAAGTAACAAAAGAAAAGTAGCAGCCGGATCAAGCAAAGCATACACATCAATAGCAAAGATTTGTAACATACCGGTCACCACCTCGGGAGAGGACTCTTGGTCATCTCTAGTACGAAAAGAATAGAAGCTGTTCTTTTTGGGAGCATCACTAGAACCACTTGGCTGACCACCCTTCTCTTGCCCCTTGGCATTAGGACAATCTCGCACCCTGTGACCACTTTTTCCACAACCAAAGCAAAATCTCCGTTCATACCAGACATTCTCCCCGGTGACCCTTTCCACACATAGCACACATAGGGGCCTTAGAATCCCTAGTCTTGGGAAATTTTGATGGAACTTGATTTGAGAACCTTTTCTTGAATCTATGCTTGTCTTGAATCCCAAGCCTATCTTTCGTAGCTCCACCCTCAAAAGATCTTGTCCTTTTTGAATATCTATCCTTCCTTTTTGCTCTAGCCTCCTCAACTCTTTTAGCATGCACCATAAGACGACCAATATTCATATTATCATGAAGAATAGCCGAATGACATTCTTCTTTCAAGTCATCCGATACACCCGTCACAAATCGGCTCATCGCGTCTCTAGGATCGGAGACCAAGGAAGGAGCATATTTGGCTTGAATTAACTTCAAAGAGTAATCATGAACACTCATACCTCCTTGGGGGAGGTTGATGAATTCCACCACTTTAACTTCTCTCTTTTCTCTATGGAAGAACTGATCAAGGAAAGCCCTCTTGAAGATTTCCCAAGTCACCGGCCCACCTTGAAGTGTCCTATTATCTCTCCATTGCGCATGCCAAGTCTGAGCCACATCCTTTAGTTGGTATGAGGCCAACTCGTCATTCTCATTAGAAGACAACCCCATAGCACATAGTATATTATAAACCTCATCAATGAATTCTTGAGGGTCTTCATCAACCTTAGACCCATAGAAGATAGGAGGATTCATCCGTGTGAAGTCCCTAAGTCGAGAAGCCATAGTTTGCTCATGAACCCTAGGTGAAACATCCCGATTGGCTTGGACAGTCATAGCTTGGGATTGCACCGTTGCGGCTTGAGCTTGAGTAGTCATGGCTTGAGACATTTGAGCAAGAATATACCTCATCTGAGCCTCTGTCATAGGTGAAGGATTGGCCGGAGCCTGATCATCCACAACAACCTCTTCAAGAGGAGGAACTTGATCATCACAGGGAGGAATTCCCGCATTATCAATCTCCTCCTTAAGTCTCCTAGCTGCATTCCTCCGAGTATTCATCTCCTATAACCAAAATAAAAGGTTTAGGTGAAATCATATAAGAAGAACACTTCTAGAGGCACGATAATGTATTTCCAAAAATGAGAGTAATTCCTAAGCAGCAAATAAGTTCCTATTCATAAGTGTGGCGCGCTTCACAATTATGAATACAAACCTACATAGACGTGGTTGAGAGAGACGTCAACATCAAGGATATTCAACCTCATGCTCTGATGCAAAGTTTGTCACATCCGGGTTTACCCCCCAGACGTAACCGGCATCGTCGTCCTCTTTGAGGACTAAGACAAGCATCTTAGTATTACATCATTGCATTCATCGATTAAAATACGGAAGAATAAAAACTTGTTAAACTAAATCTAATCAGAGGTTTACATAGAACTCTACATACACATAATCATATTCATATCAAGTATACATAGACTTGTTCGTATAAGAAGATTACATAGTCTTCTACTTTTATTTCATACATTTATATAATAAGGAAATAGAGTCATAAATCAGTCACCTCTCATAAACAATCTAAATGACAACAACAACATTGGGCATAACCCTACATCAATAAAAGTAAGCCACATATAGGCTTTATACAACTTCGTCTCAAATAGGAAATAGAGTCAATACAAAAGTTGTAGTAACTAATTAACTTCGTAAAGAGAATATTGGCATCATCCTCGGGAAAATGAGGACCTACCACTTGGATGATAGAATATACAAATCTTCATTTAAATCACCTCAAAACAACTTCAACGACCGAAACCTAAAATGTTAGTGAAAAGGGGAGAAAATGGGGTTAGTATGCCACAAGTACTAAGTATGAGACCATATGCACAAATACCAACAAAGTATGCTAAAAAGGGACATTTAATGAAATCATGTCATTTAAACCAATCCTTTAAACATACTACTCAAGTTAATTATATCATATGCATATCATCCTATTTAAACCCAAAATCTCATATAACTCTATCATCAAGTAAAAACATCACAACATGAATAAAACTAAATCATGTAAATAGCAAAGCAAACCTACCAACTATAATCCTTAAGAAGCCACAAGTACAATGACCAAGCAAAGCCCCATAACCCTACTTAATCAAGTAACCTACCAAAGATTATAATTAGAAGTTCACTTCACATAGCATAGTCTTCCATCTCATATAGTATTCTTTCTTTAACAATGATAACCAATTTCATATTCATGTGCATCTTATGCAACATATAAAGTCATTTATATTATATCATCATCCATATACATAATATTTACTCCTCAAAGTTCCTATCAAGGCAAACTAGTGCAAGGCATAGGTAGAGTCTCATACCCCTACCTAGGATAAAGTCAAACCCCTCAAGTTACTTTAATGAGTCCATACTCCATTCATTCATTTTAGTTTAGGGAACTCTTTCCTTAACCGACATAGACCACATGAGCTAATGTGGAATCTGGTGTCATGAACCTTACACCGATGGAAGGTGGTCTACCGGCCAAGGTAGAACCTAACATAAACTTAGATATCTAGGTGGATCCACTAGCTAGTATCTTATGGTGTCAACATAGTTTAAGGAACTAAGATATAGGTATTCCCTCTACATATATTTTGGTAATTGGGGCCACACCTCATGGGAATCATTAGATGAGTATCCCTCGGAAGGGGAGTCAACATCCAATATGGAACTATAGGGTAACACTTTCTCTATGGAAAGCCATCACCTCCCATTGTCAAATTCACTCAGTGCTAAGCTAAGTCCCTTTTTATTGAAATACCTTTAGTCTTATTATAATCATAACTTAGCTTAAGTCATAGGATCTAGCCCTTGTATATTCATCATAATAGCTCAATAAGAATTGTATGAGAAATAGTCCTTTCATTCACAATTCATATAAGTGAGGTCAATCCTTTGCATATCACATCATAATAAGGTACATAATTACATGTTATCATCCTTATAGCATATATCCACAACAATTCTAACCACCTTATAATTACATGTTATCATCCTTATAGCATATATCCACAACAATTCTAACCACCTTCTTTTCCAGAGATTCAATTCTTTTTGAGTAAACACATATTGGAGACTCTTATGATCGGTGAAAATATCAACATGGACACCATACAAGTAATGCCTCCATATTTTCAAAGCAAACACCATGGCCGCTAACTCAAGGTCATAAGTGGGATAGTTTCTCTCATGCACCTTAAGTTGCCTCAAAGCATAGGAAATCACCTTCCCATTCTGCATAAGCACACACCCCAAACCTATGAGGGATGCATCACAATACATAACGAACCCCTTAGAACCTTCCGATAAAGTCAACAACGGAGCAGAAGTAAGCCTATCTTTTAATAATTGGAAACTCTTCTCACAAGACTCCAACCACTCAAACTTTTTACACTTTTGAGTCAATGCAGTCAAAGGAGATGCAATGGATGAAAAGCCCACTACAAACCTTCGATAATAGCCTGCTAGACCCAAGAAACTCCTAATGTCAGTCGGAGTCAAAGGTCTAGGCCAGTTTCTCACCACATCTATCATCCTTGGTTATACCTCAACTCCCTCACTAGAGATGATGTGCCCAAGAAACCCCACCGACCTCAACCAAAACTCACACTTGCTATATTTGGCGAACAGTTGATGCTCTTTAAGGGTTTGCAATACCGCCCTTAAATGACCCATGTGATCAACCTCATTCTTTGAATACACCAAGATATCGTCAATAAACACAATAACGAATGAATCAAGATAGTTTTGAAACACCCTATTCATTAGATCCATAAACGCTGCCGGAGCATTTGTGAGACCAAAGGAAATAACCACGAACTTATAGTGCCCATACCGAGTCCAAAAGGCCGTCTTTGGAAGATCTTCATTTCTCACCCTAAGTTGGTGATACCCCGACCTCAAGTCAATTTTGGAAAAGTAGCTCACCCCTTGGAGTTGATCAAATAAATCATCAATCCGCGGGAGAGGATACTTGTTAGTAACCTTGTTGAGTTGACGGCAATCAATACACATTCTCAAGGACCCATCTTTCTTTTTCACGAAAAAGACCGGATCACCCCATGGAGAAATGCTAGGCCTTATAAAGCCCTTGTCTAGAAAATATTTAAGTTGTGTCTTCAACTCTTTAATTCGGCCAGAGCCATTCGATAAGGAGGAATAGAAATAGGGTTTGTTTCTGGTAGAAAATCGATACGAAAATCAATTTCCCGTTTGGGAGGAATACCGGGAAGGTTATTAGGAAAGATCTCCGGAAATTCACTCACTACGGGGACCGACTCAATTGGATGAATTCCGGAATATAAATCTTGGACTCTTACATTGTGATAAAGACAACCCTTTGAGATAATTTTATATGCTTTTAGACAAGATATGATGCGACCTCTAGGAGTAGAATTCCCACCCTTCCACTCAATAATGGGTTCATTTGGGAAACTAAACCTCACAACTCTAGTCAACAATCAATAGAAGCGAAACTAGCATGCAACCAATCCATACCCAAAATGACATCAAAGTCAAACATATCAAGTTCAACTAGATCTACATGAGAAACTTTATTGGGCAAAGCGATAGGACAATTCTATAAACTCTGTTTGCTACAACGGACTCACCCACTGGAGTAGACACCACAAAAGGTTCCTACAATACATCGGGTAAAGTATCGAACTTTTTATCTACTAAAGAAGTAACAAAAGAAAAGTAGCAGCCGGATCAAGCATGTAATAAGTTATGAAATGGGTAATGTATCAAGAATGCCTATGATTAGAACAAAGTTCACATGGATTGATGCTCGTAGAACCAGACCTCGAAACCCTTGCTACAGCCAAGCCAACTAACTTGGGGAGTTAGTTGAGCTTGTAAAGGTTTGGACCAACCATGTAGGGCTCTCGAATATTAAGATTTACTCGAAGGAGTCTTTACCAGACTTAAAAAGAGGAAATATTAAGTTTTGAGGGTATAGGGGTAAAATGGTCTTTTACCATGCTAAGGGTAATATCGTAATTACCCTAAATATACATATAATTATTTAATTAATAAAGTGGAGTCGCAATTTGGGGAGAGAGAGCCGAAATTAAGCTCTTGAAGTGAAGTCTTGCTCCACCCGGGTTTGAACCTAGGTGGAAGCAATGATTTAAATTTTTTTTATTTAAATTGATAAATTAATTAAATTAATTAATATTTATTATCTGATTTATGAAAAAAGAAAATTAGATTTTTATTATTAATTATTTATTAATTTAGATATCTTATTTTGACTAAGTCTCAACTAGAATTCTAATCCTAAGGAACCTCTCTCTTCTTCACGTTTGATTCACTTTCACGATCTGCCTCTCTCTGTTTTTCTCTCTTCACGTTTTCGTGCCTATCAAAATATTAAGAACTGAAACCACAACCAAAGTTTTTCACACTTGAATAACTCACAACGAAAATTACAAACAATCAACTAATCAAAAACGCTACGCAAGAGGGAGGATTATTCCGTCGAATTGGTGTTGAAGTTGAGGGGATTTGGACGTGATTTTGGTGGTGATTCTGTGCAGAAACTTTGAGTGTTGAACAACACCAAGTACAGGTATGGGTTTTCTCTCTTGGAATCCTTTCTCCAAGAGGAATTTCTTTCTACAAAAGTCGACGTATGAAACTAGGGCTGTCCCCTTGAATGTTGAACTCCTTGTCCCTAGTCTCCTTCCGATTTCAATCTAAATTAGGTTAGAAATCATGTTGTTGGTATGATTGCTGGTAGTTAAGTGAGAAATATGATGTTCCTTGTGAATTTTGTGTTTAAAAATAGCAAGCATGTTCAATAATGTCAACCAAAAATGATGTGGTGCAATATGTAAATGTTTGTTGTTGTTGTTATCCGTTTTGAAGTCTTAATGTGGTTGGTTTGATGGCTGAAATTAACGTGCATGAAATTTGTAATTCGTGATGTTCATATGAGGTGTATGTGACTGATTTTAAGTAGAAAAATCTAAGCTAAAACAACAATTGAGCAACACCTAAGAATGTGTTAAACGAATCGTGAAAGTACCTCAAAACGAATGTATGAATGTTGTTAAGTAAAGGTTAGAAAATTTAACTAAATTCCAGCATTTGGTGATGATCTTTCGGTCAAAACGGGTGCATTACGTGCTGTGTAAAAATGCAATAAAAATCAGTGAGGTCAGCAGGGTTTGAACCCGAGACCTCACCTTGCTAAGCTACAAAAAAAATGAAATAAAGAAATGGGGTTAAGGGGGATCGAAATGAAATAAAGAAATGGGGTTAAAGGGGATCGAAATGGGGTCTACTGGTTGAGAAAGGAGAGAACAACAATTTAAATAAATAAATAGGAGGCGTGGGAATCGAACCCACGACCTCAAGACTGGAAAAGAGAAGGGCAAATTAAATAAGAAAATAAAGTGAGGCTGTGGGAGTTCGATCCCACAACCTCAATGCCACTCGCCGAAATTAAATAAAAAATAAAGTTAGGAGGTTGTGGGGGTTCGAACCCACAACCTCCCAAGCCTCAAGCGAAATTAAGTTAAAAATAAGGAGGTTGTGGGGGTTCGAACCCACAACCTCCCTATTCCAGCGAATTAAATACTAAAAATCAAAGAGGCTGTGGGGGTTTGATCCCACAACCTCTTGGTTTGGGCGAAAATGAGCAAAGTGATGTTAATGAAAAATAAAAATGGGTTGTGGGGGTTCGAACCCACAACCCTTCGGCCAACCTAAGAGAAAAACTAAGTAGAAAATCAATGATACGATATTAATGTTAGGATTTAATCTAGAGTTCTAATGTTATGAATATTAAAAATAAAACCAATGAAAAATGTAAATGATATCCAAGTGATTCGAAATTGGGTTTCCTTGCCCAAACTTCGGTATTGATACATAAGTCATACGTGAACAAAATATCCAAGAATAATGCCACATACTTAGATCGAAATCAAGATCTTGTCATACATACAAGATGTATAAGTCTTGTATCACATAATCTTAGAAAGATATGAATCACTTAAACGAAATACGAATGAAGCCTCATGGCTTGTAGGTATAGACACATAAGTCTTATTTACGTTCAAAAGTAAGTGAACCTAAGAGGTATGTAATGAAATGATGAACCCTAGAAGGGTTAAGTATGAGTGTAAGATACACTAAATGGCCAAGTGCATTGGCATATGATGAGATGAACAATGAAATGATGAAATGAACAATGAAATAATGAAACCCTAGGAGGGTTAAGTAAGGGTGTGAACCACACTAAATGGCCAAGTGCATTGGCATATGATGAAATGAACATTCACGTAATAAGAGGTGAGTAACTATGAAAAGCAAAAGTGCTAATGATAATGAATGTGATGACAACATGATATGAGGCTAATGTAAATGATGAGAGCAATCTCAAATGAGCCTAAGTAAATGTTAAAAATACGTATTCACCTATGAGAGTGTAATTTAATGAAGAGACCAGTCTCTATGAACACTCTAATGAAGGTATTGAGCTTAACACACTTAATAGTAATGATGAGATGAGAAATCAGCTAATGTGATATGATGTCCTCATACTAGAAGCCAACTTCCTTGACGTATGATAAGAATGAAATGGAACTTTATATTGAGCATTAATAGGCTAGCTATGAGCGGTGATGCCTTCTTTCGGAAAGGGCAAAGGTTCACGTAACTCTCATGAGATGAGACTGTCTGGCTTGCTGGTATGGATCTCCTTATATCTCCTAGTCTTCAAACCTATACAGCCAATATAGGGATCTGGCGGGGTTAAATTCCCATGTACGCTAGCATGTTTTGGGTCACTTTGGCCGGTGATTCCACCTCTTTTTGGTGTGGGGGAGACACTGGATTTCATGATGCTCACATGATCTATGTCGGTTAAAGTTAGAGTTCCCAATGAATCAATGAGGCCAGCCTCAAATGATGCACATAATGAAATGAATGATACCAAAGGTGTTAGGATAGGATAATCTAAAGGTGAGTTAGATTCAAGTAATGACATTAGGTCATTCTTGGTCATTGCACAACGAACCTTATGAAAGTCATAAACTACATCCTAGGTATAGATGGTGGTTACACTGGCCTATGAGTGAAATTAAATGGAGTACGTATGAATGAACGAAGCAGACTCTGTGTTTGCTAATGAAGACGCCCTAGTTGAGGTCCCATCTGTTGAGCCCTCATTTCTGGGATGTCTTAGTGTTAAGTCCATGATTCCAAGGTCTCATGGCATATGAATGAATGATATTAAGAAGTTATGTGCTACTTGCAAAAATGTGCTATATGCTATATGATATGTGCTATGTGTAAATGTTATGTGTTGTGTGCAATGTGAAAAGTATCATGATGTATGTTATTCTCATGGAATAACTTTCCTATTCCAAATCTGGAAAGCTCACTGACTTTCCTAATCCAAATTTGGAAAGCTCATTGACTTTCCTAATCCAAATTTGGAAACTTTCCTAATCTCAATTGGGCAAGTCCACTGATTTGACTTCCAAAAATCATGTTGTTATGGAAGAGCTATTCTTTCTCATGCATGTCCTTGGTGTGTGCTTGCATATACCCATACTTAGTACAAGTGTGTACTAATCTTATACAGCTATACTATTTAAGGTGTAGGTACAGATGGACGATAGAGCTACAAGATCATTGTTGCAGTTATCCGGACGTCCAGCATTCATCCGTAGTTGGTAGGTCCTCATGCTTTCAAGGATGCTACTATTTTATATTCTAGCTTAGTTTTAGAGTTGAGCTAGTGGATCATGTTCCACTAGCGTTTCTTTGATAGTTTTTATTCAGACTTCGTATTGGTGCCATTTTGGCAATTATACACCTATTACTTATTGAACTATTTCTTTCAGTTGCTTATGTCTTAGTGTTAGATGGTAGATGGTGAACAATTATGAAATGATAAGGATGTTTAACAAGTATGTTAAGAAACAAAAAGTTTCAAATTTTCCGCTAAAATTAACCTAGATGGAGTAAGAATGACGTAAGTAGGCTTGTCTGCGACCTCTAAGAGGTGAACGACGTCGGTCTCGTCTGTGGTCTAGATTCTGGTCTTGACAAAGTTGGTATCAGAGCACTAGGTTAAGTTATGAGAATAATGAGTTCACATCAACCACATTGAGTAGTTTCTAAGTCATTGTAGTGAAGTGCACCACTATGCTGAACTAGAGACTGCATGATGCTTAAGAAAATTTCCTTCTTCTACTCTTTATCGTGCTATCTAGAGCTTTGACACTTTGTGTCATTCTAAGTATCTAACTTTCTTCTAGTGTGCGTGCGTAGAATAATACACACAAGAATTAGGATGGCCAAGTGGTCTAAGGCGCCAGACTCAAGATCTGACCTTCCCAAGAATGGGCAGTGATATAAATGCCCAACGTGAACGAAAGATGTTTGATAAGAGTAGTTGTTCAAATGAAGGTGAGTGCATGGTAGGTTTTAAAGCCTGCTATGAGTATTGATGAAGAGGAGAAGGCTACGTTGGCTGCTTACTAGCTCAAGGAGATGGCTTAGGTATGGATTACTTCATAAATGCTAGACTACCATAGACTATCGAAATAGGGTAGTAAGGTTAAGTTTCCGAATAAGTTAGAGTTAAAATGAATTCATGTTTGCATGTCATGTTGCTGTTTTTGTATAGCGTGGACATGATTTTTGTGTTGCATGAGTTGTGAGGTGCATCAAGTTAAGTGCGATTGAGAAGAAAATTCCTCAATCTCAAATATGAAGCTTCAGATAAGCTTGAGTAATATGCAGTATCAAGAGTAAGTGTGAAACAGAAATTCACAAAGAGTAAAGTCTCAAGTATGTTAAGATATCTTTGAAAATCACCCTCTTTATTTTAAAATTATGTGTAGTGTCATTCGGGGACGAATGTTCCTAAGGGGGGGGGGGATAATGTAACAACCCTAAAAATGAATAAGTTAAGAAATGCTTAATGTGTTAAGAATGCCTATGATTAGACCAAGGTTCACACGGATTGATGCGCGTAGAACCAGACCTCGGAACCCTTGCTACAGCCACCCCAACTAACTTGGGGAGTTAGTTGAGCTTGGAAAGGTTGGGACCAACCATGTAGGGCTCTCGAATATGAAGACTTACTCGAAGGAGTCTTTACCGGACTAAAAAGAGGAAATCTTAAGTTCTGAGGGTCTAGGGGTAAAATGGTATTTTACCAGGATAAGGGTAATATCGTAATTACCCTAAATATATATATAATTATTTAATTAATAAAGTGGAGGGGCAATTTTGGGAGAGAGAGCCAAAATTGAGCTCTTGAAGTGAAGTCTTGCTCCACCCGGGTTCGAACCTAGGTGGAAGCAATGATTTAAATTGTTTTTATTTAAATTGATAAATTAATTAAATTAATTAATATTTATTAGCTGATTTAAGAAAAAAAAATCAGATTTTTATTATTAATTATTTATTAATTTAGATATCTTATTTTGACTAAGTCTCAACTAGAATTCTAATCCTAAGGAACCTCTCTCTTCTTCACGTTTGATTCATTTTCACGATCTGCCTCTCTGTGTTTTTCTCTCTTCACGTTTTCTTGCCTATCAAAAGCTTAAGAACTGAAAGAAAAAACAAAGTTCTTCACACTTGAAGAAATCACAACGAAAATTACAAATAATCAACTAATCAAAAACGTTACGCAAGAGGGAGGATTATTCCGTCGAATTGGTGTTGAAGTTGAGGGGATTTGGACGTGATTTTGGTGGTGATTCTTTGCAGCAACTTTGAGTGTTGAACAACACCAAGAACAGGTATGGGTTTTCTCTCTTGGAATCCTTTCTCCAAGAGGAATGTCTTTCTACAAAAGTCGACGTATGAAACTAGGGCTGTCCCCTTGAATGTTGAACTCCTTGTCCCTAGTCTCCTTTCGATTTCAATCTAAATTAGGTTAGAATTCATGTTGTTGGTATGATTGCTGGTAGTTAAGTGAGAAATATGATGTTCCTTGTGAATTTTGTGTTTAAAAATAGCAAGCATGTTCAATGATGTCAACCGAAAATGATGTGGTGCAATATGTAAATGTTTGTTGTTGTTGCTATCCATTTTGAAGTCTTAAAGTGGTTGGTTTGATGGCTGAAATTAACGTGCATGAAATGTGTAATTCGTGATGTTCATATGAGGTGTATGTGACTGATTTTAAGGGAAAAAATCTAAGCTATAACAACAATGAATCAACACCTATGAATGTGTTAAACGAATCGTGAAAGTACCTCAAAACGAATGTATGAATGTTGTTAAGTAAAGGCTGGAAAATTTAACTAAATTCCAGCATTTGGTGATGAGGTTTCGGTCAAAAAGGGTGCATTACGTGCTGTGTAAAATGCTAGAAAAATCAGTGAGGTCAGCAGGGTTTGAACCCGAGACCTCACCTTGCTAAGCTACCAAAAAAAAAAAGAAATGGGGTTAAGGGGGATCGAAATGGGGTCTACTGGTTGAGAAAGGAAAGAACAACAATTTAAATAAATAAATGGGAGGCGTGGGAATCGAACCCACGACCTCAAGGCTGGAAAAGAGAAGGGCGAATTAAGTAAGAAAATAAAGTAAGGCTGTGGGGGTTTGATCCCACAACCTCACTGCCACTCGCCGAAATTAAATAAAAAAAAAAGTTAGGAGGCTGTGGGGTTTCAAACCCACAACCTCTGGCAAAATTAAGTTAAAAATAAGGAGGTTGAGGGGGTTCGAACCCACAACCTCCCTATTCCAACGAATTAAATACTAAAAATCAAAGAGGCTGTGGGCGTTTGATCCCACAACCTCTTGGTTTGGGCGAAAATGAGTAAAGTGATGTTAATGAAAAATAAATAGGGGTTGTGGGGGTTCGAACCCACAACCCTTCAAACAACCTAAGAGAAAAACTAAGTAGAAAATTAATGATACGATGTTAATGTTAGGATTTAATCTAGAGTTCTAATGTTATGAATATTAAAAATAAAATCAATGAAAAATGTAAATGATATCCAAGTGATTCGACATTGGGTTTCCTTGGCCAAACTTCCGTATTGATACATAAGTCATACGTGAATAAAATATCCAAGAATAATGCCACATACTTACATCGAAATCAAGATCTTGTCATACATACAACATGCATAAGTCTTGTATCACATAATCTTAGAAAGATATGAATCACTTAGACGAAATATGAATGAAGCCTCATGGCTTGTATGTATAGACACATAAGTCTAACATACGTTCAAAAGTAAGTGAACCTAAGAGGTATGTAATGAAATGATGAATCCTAGAAGGGTTAAGTATGAGTGTAAGATACACTAAATAGCCAAGTGCATTGGCATATGATGAGATGAACAATGAAATGATGAAATGAACAATGAAATAATGAAACCCTAGAAGGGTTAAGTAAGGGTGTGAACCACACTAAATGGCCAAGTGCATTGGCATATGATGAAATGAACATTCACGTAATAAGAGGTGAGTAACTATGAAAAGCAAAGGTGCTAATGATAATGAATGTGGTGACAACATGATATGAGGCTAATGTAAATGATGAGAGCAATCTCAAATGAGCCTAAGTAAATGTTAAAAATACGTATTCACCTATGAGAGTGTAATTTAATGAAGAGACCAGTCTCTATGAACACTCTAATGAAGGAATTGAGCTTAACACACTTAATAGTAATGATGAGATGAGAAATCATCTAATATGATATGATGTCCTCATACTAGAAGCCAACTTCCATGACGTATGAGATGAATGAAATGGAACTTTATATTGAGCACTAATAGGCTAGCTATGAGCGGTGATGCCTTCTTTCAGAAAGGGCGGAGGTTCACGTAACTCTCATGAGATGAGACTGTCCGGCTTGCTGGTATGGATCTCCTTATATCTCCTAGTCTTCAAACCTATACAGCCAATATAGGGATCTGGCGGGGTTAAATTCCCATGTACGCTAGCATGTTTTGGGTCACTTTGGCCGGTGATTCCACCTCTTTTCGGTGTGGGGGAGACACTGGATTTCGTGATGCTCACATGATCTATGTCGGTTAAAGTTAAAGTTCCCAATGAATGAATGAGGCCAGCCTCAACTGATGCACATAATGAAATGAATGATACCTAAGGTGTTAGGATAGGATAATCAAAAGGTGAGTTAGATTCAAGTAATGACATTAGGTCATTCTTGGTAATTACACAACAAACCTAATGAAAGTCATAAACTACATCCTAGGTATAGATGGTGGTTACACTGGCCTATGAATGAAATTAAATAAAGTACGTATGAATGAACGAAGAAGACTCTGTGTTTGCTAATGAAGACTCCCTAGTTGAGGTCCCATCTGTTGAGCCCTCATTTCTGGGATGTCTTAATATTAAGTCCATGATTCCAAGGTCTCATGGCATATGAATGAATGATATTAAGAAGTTATGTGCTACATGCAAAAATGTGCTATATGCTTTATGATATGTGCTATGTGTAAATGTTATGTGTTGTGTGCAATGTGAAAAGTATCATGATGTATGTTATTCTCATGGCATAACTTTCCTATTCCAAATCTGGAAAGCTCACTGACTTTCCTAATCCAAATTTGGAAAGCTCATTGACTTTCCTAATCCAAATTTGGAAACTTTCCTAATCTCAATTGGGCAAGTCCACTGATTTGACTTCCAAAAATCATGTTGTTAGGGAAGAGCTATTCTTTCTCATGCATGTCCTTGGTGTGTGCTTGCATATAACCATTCTTAGTACAAGTGTGTACTAACTCTATACAACTATACTATTTTAGGTGCAGGTACAGGTGGACGATAGATCTACAGGATCATTGTTGCAGTTATCCGTACGTCCAGCATTCATCCGGAGTTGGTAGGTCCTCATGCTTTCGAGGATGCTACTGTTTTATATTCTAGCTTAGTTTTAGAGTTGAGATAGTGGAGGATGTTCCACTAGCGTTTCTTTCCTGTTTTTATTTAGACTTTGTATTGGTGCCATTTTGGCAATTATACACCTATTACTTATTGAACTATTTCTTTCAGTTGCTTATCTCTTAATGTTAGATGGTTGATGGTGAACAATTATGAAATGATAAGGATGTTTAACAAGTATGTTAAGAAACAAAAAGTTTCAAATTTTCTGCTAAAATTAACTTAGATGAAGTAAGAATGACGTAAGTAGGCTTGTCTGCGACCTCTGAGAGGTCAACGACGCCGGTCTCGTCTGGGGTCTAGATTTCGATCCTGACAAAGCAAAGCATACACATAAATAGCAAAGATTTGTAACATACCGGTCACCACCTCGGGAGAGTCCTCTTGGTCATCTCTAGTATGAAGAACATAGAAGCGGTTCTTTTTGGGAGCATCACTAGAACCACTTGGCTGACCACCCTTCTCTTGCCCCTTGGCATTAGGACAATCTCGCACCCTGTGACCACTTTTGCCACAACCAAAGCAAATCTTCGTTCCTACCAGACATTCTCCAAGGTGACCCTTTCCACACTTAGCACACGTGGGCTTCTCATAAAATGAATTTCCACCGTTTCCTTTTGCAACTCTCGTCCTAGGGGCCTTAGAATCCCTAGTCTTGGGAAATTTTGATAGAACTTGATTTGAGAACCTTTTCTTGAATCTAGGCTTGTTTTGAATCCCAAGCCTATCTTTCGTAGCTCCACCCTCAAAAGATCTTGTCCTTTTTGAATCTCTATCCTTCCTTTTAGCTCTAGCCTCCTCAACTCTTTTAGCAAGCACCATAAGACGACCAATATTCATATTATCATGAAGAATAGTCGAATGATATTCTTCTTGCAAGTCATCCGATACACCCGTCACAAATCGACTCATCTCGTCTCTAGGATTGGAGACCAAGAAAGGAGAATATTTGGCTTGAATGAACTTCAAAGAGTAATCATGAACACTTATACCTCCTTGGCGGAGGTTGATGAATTCCACCACCTTAACTTCTCTCTTTTCACTACGGAAGAACCGATCAAGGAAAGCCCTCTTGAAGATTTCCCAAGTCACCGGCCCACCTTGAAGTGTCCTATTATCTCTCCATTGAGCATGCCAAGTCTGAGCCACATCCTTAAGTTGGTATGAGGCCAACTCGACATTCTCATTAGAAGACAACTCCATAGCACATAGTATCTTATAAACCTCATCAATGAATTCTTGAGGGTCTTCATCAACCTTAGACCCATAGAAGGTAGGAGGATTCATCCGTGTGAAGTTCCTAAGTCGAGAAGCCATAGTTTGCTCATGAACCCTAGGTGAAACATCTCGATTGGCTTGGGCAGTCATAGCTTGGGATTGCACCGTTGCGGCTTGAGCTTGAGTAGTCATGGCTTGAGATATTTGAGCAAGAATATCCCTCATCTGATCCTCCATCATAGGTGGAGGATTGGCCGGAGCTTGATCATCCACAACAACCTCTTCAAGAGGAGGAACTTGATCATCACAAGGAGGAATTCCCGCATTAGCAATCTCCTCCTCAAGTCTCCTAGCTGCATTCCTCGGAGTATTCATCTCCTATAACCAAAATACAAGGTTTAGGTGAAATCATATAAGAAGAACACTTCTAGAGGCACGATAATGGATATACAAAAATGAGAGTAATTCCTAAGCATCAAATAAGTTCCTATTCATAAGTGTGGCGCACTTCACAATTATGAATACAAACCTACATAGACGTCGTTGAGAGAGATGTCAACATCAAGGATATTCAACCTCATTCTCTGATACCTAGTTTGTCACATCCGGGTTAACCCCCTAGATGTAACCGGCGTCGTTGTCCTCTTTGAGGACTAAGACAAGCCTCTTAGTATTACATCATTGCATTCATCGATTAAAATATGGATGAATTAAAACTTTTTCAACTAAATCTAATCAGAGGTTTACATAGACCTCTACATACACATAATCATATTCATATCAAGTATACATAGACTTGTTCGTATAAGAAGATTACATAGTCTTCTACTTTTATTTCATACATTTATATAATAAGGAAATAGAGTCATAAATCAGTCACCTCTTATAAACAATCTAAATTACAACAACAACATTGGGCATAACCCTACATCAATAAAAGTAAGCCACATATATGCTTTATACAACTTCGTCTCAAATAGGAAATAGAGTCAATAAAAAGTTGTAGTAACTAAGTAACTTCGTAAAGAGAATATTGGCATCGTCCTCGAGAATTGAGGAACTACCACATGGATGATAGAATATCCAAGTCTTCCTTCAAATCACCTCAAACCAACTTCAACGACCGAAACCTAAAATGTTTGTGAAAAAGGGAGAAAATAGGGTTAGTACGCCACATGTACTAAGTATGAGACCATATGCACAAATACCAACAAAGTATGCTAAAAAGGGACATTTAATGAAATCATGTCATTTAAACCAATCCTTTAAATATACTACTCAAGTTAATTATATCATATGCATATCATCCTATTTAAACCCATAATCTCATATAACTCTATCATCAAGTAATAACATCACAACATGAATAAAAGTAAATCATGTAAATAGCCAAGCAAACCAACCAACTATAATCCTTAAGAAGGCACAAGTGCAATGACCAAGCAAAGCCCCATAACCCTACTTAATAAACTAACCTACCAAAGATCGTAATTAGTAATTCAATTCACATAGCATAGTCTTCCATCTCATATAGTATTCTTTCTTTAACAATGATAACTAATTTCATATTCATGAGCATCTTATGCAACATATAAAGTCATTTATATTATAATATCATCCATATACATAATATTAACTCCTCAAAGTTCCTATCAAGGCAAACTAGTGCAAGGCATAGGTAGAGTCCCATACCCCTACCTAGGCTAAAGTAAAACCCCTCAAGTTACTTTAATGAGTCCATACTCCATTCATTCATTTTAGTTTAGGGAACTCTTGCCTTAACCGACATAGACCACATGAGCTAATGTGGAATCCGGTGTCATGAACCTTACACCGATGGAAGGTGGTCTACCGGCCAAGGTAGAACCTAACATAAACTTAGATATCTAGGTGGATCCACTAGCTAGTATCCTATGGTGGCAACATAGTCTAAGGAACTAAGAGATAGGTATTGCCTCTACATACCTTTTGGTAATTGGGGCCACACCTCATCGGAATCATTACATGAGTATCCCTCGGAAGGGGAGTCAACATCTAATATGGAACTATATGGTAACACTTTCTCTATGGAAATCCATCACCTCTCATTGTCAAGTTCACTCGGTGCTAAGCTAAGTCCCTTTTTATTGAAATGCCTTTAGTCTTATTATAATCATAACTTAGCTTAAGTCATAGGATCAAGCCCTTGTATATTCATCATAATAGCTCAATAAGAATTGTATGAGAAATAATCCTTTCATTCACAATTCATATAAGTGAGGTCAATCCTTTGCATATCACATCATAATAAGGTACATAATTACATGTTATCAACCTTATAGCATTTACACCCTAAGCAACCTCACAATTAAAGCATAAGACATTTTCAATTCAATCATCATACCATCCTATCACTCGAAACAAGGTATACTTCAACACAACATCATAACTTGATGATAATTAACCACAATTGAAGTGAGAATTAGGATAGTCAAGAATTAACAACACTCCTTCATAGTTCATCATAAAGGGCCTTACCATCAACCCATAGATTAACACAATTTAGGCCATCACACCAATTAATCCAATAACCAACATTATAATGAATTTAGAAGTATCACTACACCATAATTCAATACTAGATCAAAGCTTGAAAACATGATATCTAAGTCTATCTTCTTAACCTAAATCAATACTCAAGGAATAGCATGAAGGACTTCAATTCATCATTATTTATTCATGATCAATGTAATAACAACCATTAAGGATGATTTAACAAATAATAAAATCATTTGCATGAAACCCAACATAATTCATATCAAGATCATGCCTAGGGTTAAGGGTTAAGGGTCATAATCTAAAACCTAAACCAAACCATCTCAATTCATATCAATTAAGTTACATTACATGATAATATACTCATTGTACCCTAAATAAAGTATAAACAACTCAATTCATAACATTAATTTGGTAATTGAATGAAAACCACATGAAAACTCCACTTTTGGAAAACCTTTGAAGGAGCCCTTTGAGGAAAGAAGTCTCAAAGGTGAATTAGATCCCATAACTTAGGATTTTTTTACCCTTTGATGGTGAATTCGTCCTTCACCAGCCCCCAATTCACCTTCCAAGCTAAACTTCAATGGTGTCTTCCAATAGAGAGACAAAGTAGAGAGAAGGAATAGAGTTTATTTTTTGAGTGTTATGTTTAGGCTAATGAGGGTTGGGGTATTTATATGAGGGGTTAAATTACTTAATTAGACTTCCTAATCCCTCAACTAACCACCAAATTTCATTAACTAATTTTATGGGGTCGTCTTAGAAATCTTGGCAGTAAGTTGGGTCCTCACAGACGAGACATTGACCACGGTCTGTCAGTGAGTCGACGCCCCGTCATCCCCCCTCCGTCGCCTGGAACAGTAGATAGGTAAGCAAGGGACTTCTTGAAACTTTCTAAGTGTGGGACGACAGTGGCCTCGATGCCCCGTCGATCCACTCACGCCCCGTCATCCCTTCTTTTGATGCACAGTGCCAGGCAGTGTTGCATCCAACCACAAGGGTCCTCCTCAAGGGCCCTTGATTGGTCCTTGAGGAGTCGTACACGGACGTTTCAATCATTAAATATCCCTAACATGTGTTACACCTATTTCTACCAACTTCCGTTCAATTTCGACTCTTAAACTAGTCAAACGGATTAAGACACACTAGCCCTCTTATGAACCAACTCTCCGGACGTCATGGACGTCCTTGAATATTTTGGTTCTTAAACACCTTAAGTATTCTATATACACCTAATTCGACTTAGAACAGTGATTAGATCTCATGGACCCTAGGTTATGTTTTACAACATGCCTTGGGATTTCAAAATGTTAAATTTGGAAATAAAGGAAAACTTAGTCCCCGTTATGTGGGGCCATATGTAATTTTTAAGAGGGTCGGGAGTGTTTCCTATGAGTTGAAGTTTCCAAATGAGTTGGTCGTGATTCATCCAGTATTCCATGTATCTATGCTTAAAAAGTGTATAGGTGATCCGGTTTCCATTATTCCTCTAGAAGGCTTAGGGGTATAGGAGGACCTTTCTTATGAAGAGGTCCCACTTGAGATCTTGGATCGTCAAATTAAGAAATTGAGGAATAAGGAGGTTGTCTCCGTAAAAGTGCTAAGGAGGAACCACCTTGCTTAGGGTGCAACATGGGAGGCTGAGGCTGACATGAAGACTGGCTATCCTCATCTCTTTCCCACTACTCCTATCCAATATTATTGTTATAAATTCCTTATATGACTATTATGAATAATTTTGAATTCATCATGTTTTCTAAAATATGTGCATATTGTAGTACAAATTCATGCTTAAGTTAAGTTCTTGTCTTTCCATGAAATTTGTTTATTATGTTGGCTTTCACTTGAGTGTTTTGTGTGCTATAAGTGTTCATGGAAGGTTATAATGAGCACAATAGATATTGTTTTGATAAGAAATCAATATGTCAACTTTTAGTGTTCATATGGAACTCATATTGAAATAGAGAATGTAGTACCTCCTTATGTGATATGAAAAGTTGAGCTAGTGTTATGATATGTTGTGGATTAAGTTCCTATTTGTTGTTGCTATGTTTATATGTTGAAATGAGTTAAAATTTCCTCCTTTCAGCTGTGACTCATTATGATATTGTTTGTTGGTTGGCTGCTAGTCTTGAGTCTTTTTCTTTTTTCCCAATAGAAGGTTTAAGGTGTAATTCGGGGACGAATGTTCCTAAGGGGGGAATATTGTAACACCCTGTAAATTCCATGACCTATACTAGAGATTAATATGTTGAATAATGATGGTTTTTGACCTAAATAAGTATAAATAACTTGTTTAAGAACTTTTGGAGCAATAGGATTAAAGAAAAGCCTTAGCATCCGGAAACTAGCGAACTTCAACTATATTGACATACCTATATTTGGTGAAGGTTTCGGAGGGTCATATGGATTCCAAAACTTGTAAAAAGAATTTGTCTAGGTAGAGTGTAGTATATAGAGTCTAAAAGTCTGAAAAATACACCCAAAGGACCACCGCAAGGGTCCTTGGGGAGAACCCAAACATGGGTGGGCAGCCTGCCCGCAGGCAAAATTGGATACAACGCGTGCGATGCGAGCCTGACACGCAGGCCGCTGCCTCATGATTTGAGATCCAGACTGGCGACGCAAGCTGAAATGGACCTCACTTCCTCATCTCAAAACTCGAAAATAAATTTGGTAATTAGCCCCGCGACGAGCACCTACTTTGCAGATATCGTAAAAGTCATATTTTGGGTGTTTTGATTTCACAAATAAACCCATTTAAGTGAGGGGTCTTTTGGGTAATTTAATGAGTGACTATACATTGTATTAGTGTCAGTTTTAGGTCAATTGTATCACTCAAGTCAAGTCCCACAAGTTGAAATATAAAATCCACTCTCTCTCCAAAATTCTCTTTTCCTCCAAAACTCCATTGAAGACCATTAGAGCTCCAACAAGAAGAACAAGACTTCAAGTTTTTCAACTGACTTTCGTGGCTTTATCCTATATAAGGTATGGTTTCTTTCACTCTTGGGGATCCTTTCCCCAAGAGTTCCTTCAAAAGATGAATTCTAAATCCCCCAAAACAAGGTTTTTCTCCTCACATGGGTCTTCTTTCTAAAATGAAATTGTGAAACAACTGTGATAAATTATGATGAACTAATGTTGTTCAAGTAACAATTAATGGTTAGTTGATGAATTCCTATGATTTTTACTTTGACCCATGTCTTTCCCTAAATCCGTAATATTTTGGATTTATTAAGGTGAATTGTTGAGGGTGATGAACATGTAACTTGTTTACTTTGGTTTTAGTTATGTTAATACTTCATGAATTGCCCTATTTCATATTTTGGTTGTGATTTCTTGGGTATTGAAGCATGAAGTCCCATGAAGGGCAATTAGGTACGATCTTGATTCTCCTTTTATCTCAATTATATAAGGTAAAATCTACTTATGTGATAATGATGCTATAGCTAATTGTGTTCTTGTGATGTTGGTGACAAGTATCCCCCATACCTAACCCTAGATCTATAAAATTGGCTATGAAATATGTAATTATGTTATGGTATGATCATTACATGATTGAATGTAGTTTCTCATAATTATAATATTGCGTCAAAAAGTGAAAGGATAGTTCTCACTTATGATCACCTATGAGCTATTATGAGAAGATGTTTACTTAAAGGTATAAAAGAGACTAATGTGAACTTTTATGATGATATATGATGATTACTAAAGGGAATAACTGCTTAGCACTAAAAAGGCATGTAAATGAGATTGAAGTCTCATGTTAGTAAGTCTGGCCTCCCACATGGGTTTCTTCACGACTAGTAGTGTGGATTCCCAAGATATGTGTTGTCTCATGAGATGAAAACCTTCACGATTACTAGTCAAGGTTTCTAGAAACAATCTCCTTGTCCCTGCCCTATGTGACCACATAAGACTCTAGCTTAGTGGATCCACCTAGAATAGCTATGTACGAATGGTTGCACCTTAGGCAATTGTTAACCCTCTCTTTTCGGTGTAGGGGTAGAAAACCGGATTCCATGTAGCTCACATGGTCTCATGTCGGTTATGGTACTTATTTCCCTAAAGTAAAAGTATGAACAAGTTATGTAGGTGAACATCTATTAGATTTTTCTTAAAGGTTACTACATAGTGTGAGGGAGGGTATGAGACTTCTCTTACACATTACACATGTGGGATCCAACAGGATGATTATAGTAGTGTTATTTTATGACTACGACTATGATTATGATTATGTTTATAATTATGTTTGTAAGATATGACTAGTGTTTATATATGAAACATGTTATATGAGAATATGTTGTAAACATGAAATGGGTTGCTTTATGTGATACTTAGCTTTGGATAGGGTTATGGAGCTTTATTCTTGGCATTACACAAGTGTTGCTTGAGCTACTTAAATGTTGATATGATTATGATGTTCCTTATATGTGTATTGAATTGTTGGTTATTTTACATAGTTTTTAGACTAAATTGTCTGTTTTCTCATGCATTAACGATTTTTATGCATAGGGACCATACTTAGTACATGTGGTTTGTACTAACCCATATTTCTTCCCTTTTTCCCCAAACATTGTAGGTTCGGGTCGTTGAAGTATTATTGAGGCTAAAGCAAGAATGCTTGGACTAGACTCTCCATGTTTTGGGTATGCCCTCTAGTTTGAGGATGCTACAACACACTCTATCTTAGTAGTACTTGTATTGTCTAGTAGACATCCATTTCTTTCCTATTCTTTAAGATATTGATGTAAGCCCTGTATGGAAATTATGGATTTATATAAGGGCTTTTCCCAGATTGTTTGACGTCGTTAGATGGTTAATGTGAGACAAAGTATTGGACTAAATTCCTATGTGTTGTTATGGTCTATTGCGATAAGCTAAGAGGCTTGTCTTAGTCCTCTTCAAGGACGACGATGCCGGTAACGACTAGGGTGTACTTTGTGTCGTTACAAACTTTGTATCAGAGCATGAGGTTAAATCTTCCTAGGATTGATGTCTCATTAAACCACGTCTGTATAGTGTCTTATTCATAATTGTGAAGCGCTCCACACTTATGAATGAGAGATTATGTCATGCATAGGAACTTTCACTTTCTTTTTATTCCTTAGTGGAGCCTAAGATCCTTAAATGTATCTAGTCCTTTCTTATAATCATTTATTTATGCTTATAGGCAATGAATACAAGAAGGAACAATGCTCGAAGGGCCAGGGAGGAGAATTTAATGAGGCGGTTCCCCCTTAAGCTCCTCAAAACCCTCAAGTTCATATTGAAGAAGGGGCTATGTCTAATGTCGAGATAAGGTCGGCCATTCATAGATTTACTCAAGTGTTGGCTACCCAAGTTGCTAGGGATACAAGGGTGCAAGTGAACCCCATTGCTAATACCACTGCTTTAAGGATTACAGACTTTACAAGGATGAATCCCCCTACTTTCTATGGTTCTAAGGTGGGGGAGGACCCACAAGGTTTTATTGATGAAGTGTTCAAGGTTCTTGATGCTATGGGTGTTTTATCTCAAGGAAAGGCGGAACTAGCCGCCTACCAACTCAAAGATGTAGCTCAAGTGTGGTATGAGCAATGGAAGGATGAAAGGCCGGTTATAGAAGGCCGGATTACTTGGGGAGCTTTTAAAATGGCTTTCCTTGATAGGTTCTTTCCCTTGGAACTAAGGGAGAGGAAAATGCAAGAATTCATTAACCTTCGTCAAGGGGGTATGAGTGTTAAAGAGTATAGCCTCAAATTCACTCAACTATCAAAGCATGCTCCTACTATGGTTGCAGATTCTAGAGCAAAGATGAAAAAATTTGTCATGGGGATATACAAACTTGTAGTTAATGAATGTAGGTCGGCTATGTTGATTCCTAGCATGGACATCTCTCATCTCATGGTTCATGCCTTGCAAATTGAGGAACAAAAGCTTAAACAAGTTGGTAGGGAGTTGAAATAGGTGAGAACCGAAGAGGGGAATTCTTCTAAGAATAGGTATGAGGTTCAAAACAAACCAAGGTTCAAGAATAGGTTTTCTAATCAAGGATCTTCTAGTGCTCCAAGGGACAATAAGAGTAAGGTTCCTACTCCCAAGCTCCAAGAGGGAAAAAGTGGTCATTCTTATGTTGATAGGTCTCTTTGTTCTAAATGTGGTAGAAGGCATGATGGCAAATGTCTTGTGGGCATGGGTAATTGCTATAATTGTGGCAAGAGTGGTCCCATGAAGAAAGATTGCCCTATGATGAAGACTCCAAACCCGGATGCTCCTAAGAAGAATTGTTTCTATGCTCTACAATCCCAAAGTTATCAAGTGAGCTCACCGGATGTGGTCAACGATATGCTAAAGTTATTTTCCTTTGATGTATATGCTTTGTTAGATCCGGGAGCTACTTTTTCATTTTTTCCCCTCTTGTAGACATGAGATTTGATATACTACCCGACATATTAGACGAACCGTTTTCGGTTTCTAACCCGGTGGGTGATTTCGTAGCGGTTAATAGAGTCTATAGAGGTTGTCCAATTTCCTTTCCCTATGGAGTTACATTAGTTTACTTGATAGAACTTGATATGCTTGATTTTGATGTCATATTGGGAATGTATTGGTCGCATGCTTGCTATGCCTCTATTGATTGTAGGACTAGGGTGGTCAAATTTCAATTTCCAAATGAACACATTTTTGAGTGGAAGGAAGGAAACCCAAATCCTAGGGGTAAGATAATCTCATGTCTAAAAGAATTCAAATTGATTGCAAAGGGTTGTCTATACCACATAGTAAGAGTTAGGGATCTTGAATCCAAAGTCCCTCCCATAGAGTCAGTACCTGTGTTAACAGAGTTTCCAGAGGTCTTTCCCGATGATCTTCCCTAGAGTCCCTCCCGAACGAGAGATTAACTACGATATAGATATATTACCAGATAAACAACCTATTTTCATCCCTCGTTATCAGATGCTCCGAGTTTAAAGAACTAAAGGCTCAACTGAATGATTTTCTAGCTAAGGGTTTTATTCAACAAAGCATATCCCCATGGGGTGCCCCGGTATTGTTTGTTAAGAAGAAGGATGGGTCCTTGAGAATGTGTATTGATTATCGCCAATTTAATAAAGTCACTATAAAGAATAAGTACGTGCTCCCTAGGATTAATGACTTATTTGATCAACTCCAAGGAGCGAGTTACTTTACAAAGATTGACTTGAGGTCGGATTATCATCAACTTAGAGTGAGGGAGGTTGATATTCCAAAAACAGCATTCTGAACAAGATATTGTCACTTTGAATTCCTAGTGATGTCATTGGGTCTTAAAAACGCCCCAGCAGCATTCATGGACCTTATGAATCGAGTTTTTAGAAAGTATCTTTATTTGTTCATGATTGTCTTTATTGACGATATTTTGATATACTCAAGCAGTGAGGATGATCATATGGATCATTTGAGAATAGTTTTGCAAGTTCTCAAAGATAACCAACTTTTTGCTAAATTTAGCAAGTGTGAGATTTGGTTTAGGTCGGTTACATTTCCTGGGCACATTGTCTCTAGTGAAGGGGTAGAGGTCGATCCGAGAAAGATGGAAGTGGTCAAAAGTTGTCTGAGACATTTGAGTCCTACCGACATTCGGAGTTTTCTAGGGTTGGTTAGCTACTATCGAAGGTTTGTTGAGGGGTTTTCGTCTATCACATCTCCATTAACGGCCTTAACCAAAAAGAAGTCCAAGTTCGAATGGTCGAAATCTTGTGAGAAGAGTTTCCAAATATTGAAAGACAGACTCACCTCCACTCCGATATTGACCTTACTGGAGGGTACCTAAGGATTTTTGATTTATTGTGATGCTTCTCGAGTGGTTCTAGGATGCGTGCTCATGAAACATGGTAAATTCATAGCGTATGCCTCTAGACAACTCAAGCCACACAAGAAGAATTATTCAACTCATGACCTTGATCTTGCGTCCGTGGTATTTGCTTTGAATATTTGGAACACTATCTTTATGGGGTGCATGTAGATGTATTCACCGATCACAAAAGTCTCCAATATGTATTCACCCAAAAAGACTTGAATATACGCCAAAGACGATGGTTAGAGCTTTTAAAGGATTATGACATGAGTGTCCTTTACCCTCCCGGAAAAGCTAATGTGGTGGCGGATGCCTTGAGTCGAGTGTCTATGGGTAGTGTGACTCATTTTAATGATGAAAAAAGGAACTAGTCAAGGATGTTCATAGGTTGGCCCATTTGGGTATTCGACTAGAAGAATCGTCGAAAGGTGGTTTTATGATTTGTCATAAGTTCGAGTCATCTTTAGTCGTGGATGTGAAGTCTAAGAAACATCTTGATCCTCTATTGATGGAGTTGAAAGAGTCGGTCCTTAACAAGAATAATGAATCTTTCTCCCAAGGGGAGGATGGATACATAGGTACCAACGGAGGTTATGTGTGCCGGATGTGGATGGTTTAAGGGATAAAATCATGGATGAGGCTCATGGCTCCCGATACTCCATCAACCCGGGGGCCACCAAGATGTATCATGATTTTCGTGACATCTATTGGTGGAATGGAATGAAAAGATATGTATCTATGTTTGTGTCGAGGTACCCAAATTGCCAACAAGTCAAAGCCAAGTATCAAGGCCAGGGTGGCCTAACCCAAGAAATTTATATTCCCACTTCGAAGTGGGAAGATGTCAACATGGACTTTGTGGTAGGTTTGCCTCGAACACGTCGACAACATGATTCCATTTGAGTTATAGTGGATAGGTTGACCAAGTCAGCCCATTTCCTTTTCGTAAAGGTTTCTTACTCGGCATAGGAGTATACTAAATTGTATATTAGAGATATTGTGAAATTACATGGGGCCCCATTGTCGATCATTTTAGATAGAGGAGCCCAATTCACTTCACACTTTTGGAGATCTTTCCAATGTGGACTTGGTACGAAAGTAAAGCTTAGCACCGCTTTCCACCCTCAAACGGATGGACAAGGGGAGCGCGCCATCCAAACTCTAGAGGATATGTTAAGGGCTTGCGTGTTTGATTTCAAGGGCAATTGGGATGATCATCTACCCTTAATCAAATTCTCCTACAACAATAGCTACCATGCAAGTATCGGTATGGCACCTTTTGAAGCACTTTATGGTAGAAGGTGCCGGTCCCCGATTAGATGATTCGAAGTGGGTGAGTTTTCTCTTATTGGCCCCGAATTAGTGTTTGAGTCCACCAAGAATGTTCAACTCATAAGGGAGAGGTTTAGAAAAACTTTTAGTTGACAAAAGTCTTATGCCGATAATAGAAAAAGGGACCTTGAATTCGAAGTAGGTGATTTGGTATATTTGAAAATTTCACCTATGAAAGGGGTGATGAGGTTTGGAAATAAAGGGAAACTTAGTCCCCGTTATGTGGGGACATATGAAATTTTTAAGAGGGTCGGGAGTGTTGCTGATGAGTTGAAGTTGCCATATGAGTTAGCCATGATTCATCCGGTATTCCATGTATCTATGCTTAAAAAGTGTATAGGTGATCCGGTTTCCATTCTTCCTCTAGAAGGCTTAGGGGTAAAAGAGGACCTTTCTTATGAAGAGTTCATGCTTGAGTGTCACACTCGGAGAGCATACCCCAGATGAGACCGTCGTCGTCGTCCTCACAGAGGACTCAGACAAGCTCTTAGCATTCGTCATAAAATGTGATCAATAAAATTTGCGGAAAAATTAAAACTTTTAACATACTAATGAAGTATACTTAGACTTCATACTTAATATTCATAAAGACATACGATATTCTAAAACTATCTCACATATATAGAAACCATCTAAGAGTGCAAATCTGGACTTAGCCAATAATAGTCAATATGCCATATAGGCCTTAATACAAAAGAATCCAAAGAACATAAATAGAAATCTAATCCTCTTAAAATTCTACTAATGTCTTCATAAAGCTGGAAAATGAAAGATATAATCCCCGAACATGAGGACCTACCAAGACTTGGAGAAAGAGTTCCAAGCTTCTTCAAATCGACCTCCTTAACTTCAATGGCCGGAACCTATAGTTGTAGTAATGTAAAGTAATGGGGTTAGTACGCCACATGTACTAAGCATGGGTATATGCACATAACACTTAAGAACATGCATGAAAAAGGATCATTTATCATCTCCTTAGAAAACATGCTAAGTCATATTAAAGTCTTCAATGCACATACCATGTAACATATACAAGTTAAAGCATGATCATAATCAAAGACATATTCTCATAGAGTAATGTTAACATTTAATATTCAATAGATCATATAGACACAACATACAAAATAGTTACCAATGACCTCATCCCCAACCTAAAAGTGCAATGATCTTGTGAAGCCCCATAACCCCACACAACCAAGTAGATAAGATAGGAGACCATAAGTAAAGCCTTGCTTCATGTACTTGTAACATAAGTAGTCATCACCTCATATAACAATATAAGCAAATAACATATTCATCATAATGTCCAACATCATATAAGAGTAACATCATGTATCATAATCATCATATCTTTCATGTAATCATATTCATAAGAACAATCTCCTAGGACTTCCCTTAGAGTCAACTTGTGCAATGTCTAGGTAGAGTCTCATACCCCTACCTATACTAAGTAGACTCCTCAAGTCACCCTAGTCAACGTTCATTTAATTGTCTTTCATTTTACACAAGAGAATATTCGCATCAACCGACATAGACCATGTGAGATAAACATGGAATCCGGTGTCATGAAACCCCACACCGAAAGAAAGTGGTCTACCGGCCAAAGTAGAACCTAACATGACATAGCTTTCTAAGTGGATCCACTATCTAGTGTCCTATGGTTGCACCATAGTTCAACAACTAGGAGATGTATTACAGACCCATAGTTCCACATTACATGGAGGCCTCAATCTCATGAGAATCATCGTGAACCTACCTTCCAACTAGGTAAGGGACACTTCTCATATCTAGTTCATCGGTCCCTTTCTTGAATAACCTTTAAGTTGTCTTTTATCATAAACTTATCGTAGTTTATAGGAGATTAACTCCTTGTATAACATGATCATAAGCTCTTTTAGATTAGATGAGAATTTCCTTTCATCATAACACTTCATATGTGAGATTAACATAACATAATCACCTTGCGTAAAGCATACAAGGGATATCATAACTTCCATTTTCATATTCGTATCATGATATCAGAATTTACATGTTCATAGCCCAACATATTGACATAGCAACATCATACATCCCTTTCGTAATCATAGCATCATAATTATAGGCTAACATAAACATTGAGAGTAATCACACTTAAAAGACTTACCTCTTGCTTCCAAGAATATTATTCATCATGCAATATTCATAATCATACATAGTGAAATAATCAATGGCATAATCAAGAACGACTCATCAAATCATGTACAAGATCAATGTATAGCATAGGACAAGGTAAATGGGTCGTTAAAGGGTTCATTCAAGTGTTAATTCTAATCCGAACGTTTACACATTATCAAATACCATAAACAACCCATTCGAAACCATCACTTAGAGAAAGATCATGTATCACATGACATTCAAACATTATCAATAAATTACTCAACAATTTGTGCAAAATTGAATATAGAAAACGTTTACTTTTCATTGAAAATCATAAATCTAGGGTTAGAAAGAAAATCCGTTTTGTAGAGTAAAAACCCTAGTATTTGAAGTTCTTGAAAAATTATCTTGAAAGGACCTCTTGGGGAAAGGAATCCCAAGAGTGAAAAACCAATACCTTATAGATGAAGAATCCACGAAATCTTATTGGAACCTTCGAAACATTCGTCTTCTCCCTTAAGCTTTTCTGGTTCTTCAATGGAGTTTTGAAAAGAGAGTGTTCTTGAGAGATTGAGAGAAATTTTGTTTTATCTGATTTGGTACGTGTAAAAGTGGTCTAAAACTGACCTAATATCAATATATAGTCATCCTATGAATTTCCCAAAAGACCCTCCACTTAAATGGGTCTTTTATAATAAGTTAAATTAGCAAAACGCCCCTCCTAAATTGACTAAAAATAGGAGAGCATTTGACTTAGCCAAATCCTGAAAATTTGCTAAGTATCTTGGGTTTGACCATGAATTTAAATTAATTAATTAAGTTTCTAATTTAATTAATTAAGTGACCTAGGGTAATTACTAAAGTACCCCTAAGTCACTAGGACCATACCCAACCCCTTTGGACCATCCTAAGTTAGGTACTAGGATGTTTCTTTAGTTAGCTACTCGGCTAGTGTCACCCGGTTAGGTCTTAGGATTTCGGGCACACTAGTTATTTCATTTTTCTTAGTCCTAGGTTAGTTAGCTAGTTAGGTAAGTTAGTTAGAACCTAGGATTGGTTAGGAAGCTCGGCCCCATGTGGCTTGACCCGACGCGTCCCGACCCTCTAACCGCCCTAACCGAATTGGTTGGCCTTGGTCGCTTGTCTCTCGGCCGGTATCACATGTGCCTGCACATGTGTTCCCATGCACTTTCGTAACCGTGCACTCTATAGTTGCTCTTGGAAAGTTCACTTCTTGTAAGGATCCTCACTATGTCCTTGGGCACTACTTACTCTACATGATCATTTTAAATGATCATGTGTTATGGTACCTAGGCTTGACACTTGGATGCCTGGTACCTAATGTGTGTAAGCAATAAAAATAAGAATTTTAGCTTAGGGTCTTCATTGCAGGTTCCATTCCTACACAATCTTGAATTGGAGTATTTGAACATCAAAGTGTATTTTAAGTTACTTGTGTATACATAGAAATTGGCTAACAGACTTAAGCCAATATTCTCTAACATGCCCAATATTACTCAATATTGGGCATTGGAATGCCTATGTCCCTCAATACATATTCTTAAAACCTAATATAGAGTCTTCACTAGACAAGTACATTTTCTGGAAACATCATTTTAAGCATTATTAAATAGATTAAGCTCTAGACTAAGTCATGGCATTTCCGGAGTGTTACATTATCCCCCCTTAGGAACATTCGTCCCCGAATGACACTAAAATATTTTGGAGGGTAGGAAAAGACTCAATATTAGCAGCTCAACCAGCACATAACATATCATTAGACTTAGCACTCAATTCATGATGCACAACATATATGAGCTACATATTCATAACACATAGTGAAGAATTTCCTTCTCAACCTTATCATAAGCTCAAAATGCATCTAAGAGTTACCATTCTATCAATCTTCTTAAGATATCAACAAAATAGCAAAATCTCAAGAAAACATATGCATAAAAGTTTCACATAAATGCAAGAATAGAGTATGAAAACATCTTCTTAAAACTCTAGTGGGTACTATCTTTTACCAAAACATGCGCCTATTTAGTAACCAAGTTAATTTCATTATTATGCAATACTTTCTCTATTTATAGGAATATCTAACCTCAAGGAGTAAATAGATGAGGGTAGCGGGACTTCATGTCGGCTTCAACCTCCCATGTTGCACCCTCAACAAGATGGTTCCTCCATAGAACTTTTATAGAGGCAACCTCCTTGTTTCTCAACTTAGTGACTTGGAGATCTAGCATCTCAACTGGAACCTCTTCATAGGAGGTTGTCATGCACTCCTAAACCTTCAATAGGCATAATAGATACCGGGTTGCCTATGCATTTCTTGAGCATGAAAACATGAAACCAATCGAAGCTAGTTTACTAGGTAGTTTCAACTCATAGGCAACCTTTCCAATTCATTGTAAGAACTAATAAGGACCAACATACCGAGGACTTAGCTTCCCCTTTCTACCGAATCTCATCACCCCTTTCATAGGTGAGATCTTCAAGTAGACATGATCACCTATTTCAAACTCAATATTTCTTCTTCTATTGTCGGCATAAGACTTTTGTCGACTATATGTTGTCTTCAATCTATCTCTAATGATTCGAACTATCTATATCGCCTCATAGATAATCTCCGGACCAAGGAGTGAGGACTCACCAACCTCAAACCATCCAACCGGAGATCTACACCTTCTAACATAAAGAGCTTCAAAAGGTGCCATGGAGATGCTCGAATTATAGCTATTGTTGTAAGAGAACTCAATCAAAGGTAAGTGATCATCACAACTTCCCTTGAAATCAATGACACATGCTCTCAACATGTCTTCAAGGGTCTGAATGGTACGTTACGCTTGACCATCTTTCTGAGGATGAAAATCGGTACTAAGTTTCACTTGAGTACCTAAACCCTTCTGAAAAGCCTTCCAAAAACGAGAAGTGAATTGGGCACCTCTATCCGAAATGATGGACAAAGAAATCCCATGAAGACTAACAATCTCATTAATTTAGATTCTTGCATAATCTTTGGCAGTATATGTAGACTTAACTGGAATAAAATGGGCAGATTTGGTCAGCCTGTCCACAATAACCCTTATAGAATCATTCTACTTTCAGGTTCGAGGCAACCCAACAACAAAGTCCATATTGACGGCTTCCCACTTCTAAGTAGGAACATCCATGATTTGGGTTAAACCACCAGGTTTTAGATGCTCGGCTTTAACTTGTTGGAAGTTTGGACACTTAGCATCAAACTCTGCTATGTCCCTCTTTAAACCATTCAACCAATAGACCTCTCTAAGGTCATGATACATTTTGGTGGAACCCGGATGTATAGAATAGCGAGAACCATGGCCTTCTTCTAGAATCTGATTTCTCAAAATCTTCAACATCGGGTACACATAATCTCCCTTGGTACCTAAGAACACCATCCTCCCTTTGGGAGAATGACTCATTGAGCATACTAAGTACCGATTCCTTCAACTCCATTAATATGGTATGAAGATGTTGCTTAGATTTCACATCAACCACTAATGATGAGTCGGAGTTATGATGGACCATGAAACTAACAATTGGAAAATGTTCTAACTGCACACCTAAGCGAGCCAACCTATGAACATATTTCACAAGTTCTTTCTTATCTTCATCCATATGAGACACACTACCCATAGTCATACGACTCAAAGCATCCGCAACCACATTGGCTTTGCAGGGGTGGTAAAGGAGTCATAATCCTTCAACAATTCTAACCATCTTCTCTGTCGGAGGTTTAACTCCTTTTGTGTAAGCACATATTGAAGACTCTTATGGTCAGTAAACACATAAACATGCACACCATACAAATAATGCCTCCATATTTTTAAGGCAAAAACTACAGCGGCTAACTCAAAATCATGAGTTGAGTAATTCTTCTAATGAACCTTGAGTTGTCTAGAAGCATAAGCTATCACCTTACCATGCTGCATGAGGACACATCCCAAGCCCACTCGAGAAGCATCACAATACACCACAAAGCCTTCATTACCCTCCGCTAAGGTCCACACCAAAGCAGAGGTAAGCTTATCTTTCAACTCTTAAAAACCTTTGTCACAAGCTTCTGACCACTCAAACTTCACCTTCTTTTGCGTCAAAGCTTTCAAAGGAGAAGCAATGGATGAAAATCCATCAACAAATCTTCTATAATCGATGGCTAGATCCAAGAAACTCCTTATCTCTGTGGGAGTCAAATGTCTAGGCCAATTTCTCAACACATCTTTCTTCTTTGGATCCACCTCTAGACCATCACCAGAGATAATATGGACAAGAAAAGCAACCGACCTCTACCAAAATTCACACTTGCTAAATTTGGCATAAAGTTGGTGTTCTTTAAGGACCTGCAAGGCCAACCTCAAGTGACTCTCATGTTCATCTTCATTCTTGGAGTATATCAAAATATCATCAATGAACACAATCACAAATGAGTCGAGGTAATCTCGGACGACTCTATTCATTAGATCCATAAATGCCATCAGGGTATTTGTTAACCCAAAGACATAACTAGAAATTCATAGTGACCATGTCTAGTTCGAAAAGCTATTTTGGGAACATCATCACCGCTCATACTAAGTTTGTGATATCCCGACCTTAAATCAATCTTGGAAAAGAAACTACGACCTTGGAGTTGATCAAAGAGATCATCAATTTGAGGGAGAGGATACTTGTTCTTTATGGTGACCTTATTAAGTTGACGATAATCAATGCACATTCTAAGGGACCCATCCTTTTTCTTAACAAACAAGACCGGAGCAACCCATGGAGAAATACTAGGTTGAATGAAACCCTTGTCTAGTAAGTCCTTTAGTTGGAGCTTTAACTCTTTCAATTCAGCCGGAGCCATCCTATATGAAGGAATTGAAATGGGATTCATATCCGGTAATAAATCAATGCCAAAGTCAATTTCCCTTTCTGGAGGAAATCCAGGAAGGTCATTAGGAAAAACCTCTGGGAATTCTCTCACTACAGGGACTGACTCAATAGAAGGAGTTTCACATTCTAGGTCCTTAACCCTCACCACATGGTATAAACAACCCTTGGCTATCATCTTGCAAGCCTTTAATTACGAAATAATTTGACCCCTTGGCATTGAATTTCCCCCCTTCCACTCTAGAATAGGTTCATTAGGGAATTGAAACATCACTACCCTTGTTCTACAATCTATGGAAGCAAAACAATCATGAAGCGAATCCATACCCAAGATGATATCAAAATCAAACATGTCAAGTTCTACCAAATCAACAAGAGTTACTCTATTGGGCAGCATAATAGGGCATTTATTACAGACTCTTTTTGCAAATACAGAGTCACCCATTGGGGTACAAAAGGAAAAGGGCTCAATTAAAACATCGGGAAGTACATCAAACTTCCTAGATACCAAAGGTGTAACAAAAGAAAGATCAGCACCTGGGTCAAGCAAATCATTAACATTAACAAAGAAAACTTGTAACATACCCGTCACAACGTCGGGAGAGCTTTCTTATTCACCTCTAGCCTTGAGTGCATAGAAACAGTTCCTTTTTGTAGCTTCAGAATTAGGACCGCTTGGTTGAACTAGACTATTACCCTTACCTTGACTTCTCTCATTAGGACAATCTTTCACCATATGGCCACCTTTTCCACAACAATAGCAACTATTATTTCCAAGAATACATTCTCCCACATGCTTCTTACCACACTTACCACAAGTTGGTCTTTCTCTTGGTGTATCAACATTTCTCCCATTTTGAGGTTTAGGATTAGAACCTCTACCATTGCGATTCTTGGATAAATTTGAAGGAATTTGGTTTGAAAACCTCTTCTTAAACTAAGGCTTGTCTTGAACATCAAGCCTACTTTTAAGATAACCACTCTGAAAGGACTTTGCCTTCTTAGCTTCCCTATTCCTCTTCCTTAGCCGACTTTCCTCAACCTGCTGATCATGAACCATTGATGTACCGTGGTTTCACGGTACTTTTAATACTTTTTCCTTAAGTTTAGTGTGTGTCTAAAGCCTTTTTGTATTGAGTTTTTTTATGTAAGTTTCTCTTTATTTGCAGGAAATCTGTCCAAAGATGAACGCGGGAGTTTTGAGCAAGAAATGCAGAAAAGAACACCTACGAAGCTTATGACGGTCCGTCGAGGCTGTGACGGTCCGTGGGTGGCATCGTAGTGAGGAGAGAAGCTGCTGAAGGAAGATGGGGAAGTCTGACCAAGTGTGGGACTACGAAAGTTCATGACGGACCGTCATAGCCACGACGGTCCGTCCTACTGGTTCGTCGTAATAATCAGAGAGTAGTCCCAATACCCATATTCGAAGAAGTTAAGTATTATGGAACGGAGCCCCTCGACGGACTATCGTGCTTGCAACGGTCTGTCATACCTGTCCGTCGAGGGTAATGAAGAAAGCAGTAGAAGAATTTGTGAAGTATGGAACGACGGAGGCCATGACGGTCTGTCGTGCCCACGACGATCCGTCACGTGGTCCGTCGACTCAGACGCGTTTTGACATATTTTCATTAATTAGAAACCTTCTTTTATTAGGTTTTGTTTTTATTATAAATAGTTCGAAAAACTTCGTTTTTGGGGTTAGACTTTTGGATAATTTTTAGTTCTCTTGTTCAAGTATTGAAGAATTAATTTCAGTAATTGATACACTTTTTCTGGAATTGATTGTTGGTGTTTTTGTTGATTAATCAACTGAATTTCTGGATTTATCCTTTCTCATTAAAGTAAGTGCATGAATTCTTATATTAAAAATATGAATAGTGTGATTATGACCATGGGTAACTAAACTCCATAACTATGGTTGTGGGAACCATGGGTGAACAATAAGGTAAAATCTACCTAAAATAACAATTCTAGAATAGTGTCTTGCATGTATTGATAATTTTTTCGTGTAGAAGTCTTTTTAATGGGTGGCCAACGTTTGAACTCGCCTTAATGCTACTTGCCGGACCAAGGAGGTAGATAATAGGAAAAGAATTATCAACATAGATTTAGTGTATACTATCTAATAGGCTAGTGTCGGTTGGTACGAGGTAATAACTTAGTCAAATATCGAATACAATGCTTAATATGAGGTAAAGATAAGGGTTAGTATAGCAACACACGTAGCCGGACCAAGGTGCGGAGTGAAATTTTCTAGATGCCGCACCAAGGATTTAGAGATACATAACTTATCACTTTACATGCAAGATACTAGGAAAGAATTGTTAGTTAGAATTATCAAGTTAGGAACCTGTGGGGAACACTTAAGCCCTAGTTACTTTTATTAATTGATTAAACTTCAAGATTTGAATCTGTTAGTTGTCTACTTTAATTTAGTTAATCATTTTTATTAATTTAAAAAAAAAACTTTTGTCTTTTGTTTTCCAGGAAAATTGTTGACTAAATAGTAGTAATAATAGATTAAAGTTAAGTCTGAACTATTTTCCTCGTTGGATCGATTCCAACCTCATTAGTTGGGTTCTTTACTTGATACGACCACTTTACTTCTTATTTGAGAAGTAAGTTTGAGCGTATCAAATTTTGGCGCCGCTGCCGGGGAAAGTAACTTTTAAATTAACTTAAACTTATTACTAAAGTTTAGTCAATATTTTCCTAATTTTACTTTTTCTGTTGTTTTTTATTCTTGCAGAACTAACTTCCTTGTATGCCAAATACGCGGAGAGGAAGAGAACCCTTGTTTCCCTACGACCATGAATTAGAGCGTACACTACGCAATATGAATTGAAACTTGGGTATTAACGATGATGACCCAAACCAAAACATCCCAGCTCCAGTTGATGCTCATGGTCGGTTATTACATGATAATCCTAGTGATAATGAACAAAGGGGACAAAATCCCGCTCCACGTCCTCAAGAATACTACAGAGGTTATGATAATATTGCAGACTCTGATGGGCCACTTGTCTTGCCTCCTCTACCACACGGCCACACTTTTGTGGTAACCAGTAGTCTAATGCAAATGCTCACTGCCAGAGGTTTGTTTTCAGGGCTACCTTCTGAAGATCCACATGCCCACATCGCTAAGGTAAGGGCAGTGTACAAAAGTTGTGTAGGGAGGCCCGATTTGAACATGGAAGTAATTGGGCTAAGAGTATTTCCTCTTTCACTGACAGGAGAGGCTGCTATATGGTTTACTGACCTCCCTTATAACTCAATTTTCACTTTGAATCAACTGAGGGATGCCTTCTTTGCACGTTACTATCCGGTCTCTAAGAAACTAAACCACAAAGATAGAGTGAACAACTTTGTGGCACTACCGGGAGAGTCAGTTAGCAGTTCTTGGGAGAGGTTCACTTCATTCTTGAGAAGTGTCCCCAATCACCGCATCGATGATGAGTCACTGAAAGAAGACTTCTATAGGGGACAGGATGCTAATAATAAAGTGGTATTGGATACTATAATGGGTGGTTCTTATGGGGAGTGTCCTTATGCTGAGATTGCTGAAAAGTTAGAGAAAATCTCGCGAAATAATAAAGCTTGGAGTACTAGGAAGTCAGATACTGGAAGAAACACCTTCGCAGTGCAATCTACACACAACCCAGCCACAAACGAGATTCGTGAAACGATGGCTCAGATGAGAACTGAGCTTGGGTTGGTATTAAAACATGTCACTGGAGGTGCAGAAAAGATAAATGCAGTGAACTACTTGTCTAAACCACCACCACCAACTGATGAATATTATTATGAGGAGGATTCCTATGCGGTATATGAGCAGACGGGGGGTTTCCGACCAAATGCCCAATGCTCCAATCAGGAGAATTGGCGCCAAGGTCAAGGAAACTAAGTTCGGAACTATGGTAATTATAACCGTGAGGGTATTTATGTCCAAGATGGAAATTACAATCGCGACAACAACTTCAACGGGGGCAACTATGGTAATAGAAATTATAGGAGTGGCCCCTATGTTCCTCCTCAAAATCGTGAAGTTGCTCCTAGGGAAGGTGGAGGTAGTATGGCGCGAGTTGAGGATATGTTGCACAAAATGATGAGGAGGTTCGATGCTAGTGATGAGCACACTAAAGAGTTAAGTAGTGATTTAGCGGGTATTGGGCAGAAAGTCAATACACATGCAATATCGATTAAGCAGCTTGAGTTGCAAATGGCCTAATTATCTGCGAGGGTGAACACACGGCAACCAGGCACTCTCCCTAGCAACACTGTCCAAAATCTGAAAAATGATGGACACTATATGGAAATCACTACTCGGGGTGGTAAGCAAACCATTGACCCACCTATGCCGTCTGATGCAGAAAAGGTGATAAGAGATAATGATAAAGTGATGGAGCTTAGTGGTGAGTTAGAAGATAAAATGGTAAAAGATGCTGAGGTGCCCAAAAAGGTGACTCCCATGCCTAGACCACCACCCCCTTCCCTAAATAATTAGTGAAAAAGACCGAAGATGGTAAATATCGGCGTTTTATAATGATGTTGAAGCAGCTTTCCATCAATGTCCCTTTGGTAGAAGCTCTGGAACAAATTCCCGGTTATGCCAAGTTTATGAAAGATCTGTTTACGAAGAAAAGATCGGTCACTTTTGAGGATGATGATAGAATACAGCATTGTAGTGCTATTGCTACAAGGTCTCTAGTGCAAAAGAAGGAAGATCCGGGTGCTTTCACTATTCCTTGTACAATCGGGTTATTACATTTCGCGAAAGCATTATGTGATCTTGGGGCAAGCATAAATCTTATGCCCCTCTAGATTTACAAGAAGTTAGGTTTGGGTAACCCAAAGCCCACTTCGATGCGGCTACTGATGGTCGATCGAACAGTAAAAAGGCTTATTGGGATACTCCACGATGTTCTAGTAAAAGTGGAGTCATTCATATTTTCGGACGATTTTGTTATTCTTGATTGTGAAGTCGATTTTGAGGTGCCTATTATTCTTGGGAGACCATTCCTTGCTACGGGTAGAGCCTTAGTAGATATGGAAAAGGGGTAGATGAAATTTCGGTTGAACAATGAAGAAGTGACCTTCAACATTTGTAGGTGCATGAGGCAGAGTGGTGAGCTCCAGTCGGTATCTGCTATATCCTACAAAGTTGACAAGTCATCCGAGACACAAATAGAAGAACGTCTAGGTGTAGAAGCATTAGCGGCAGTGATAATGAATTTTGATAGCAATTGCATTAAATAGTATGGGTCATTAGTCGCGGCTCTCGATCGTGGTGATGTTCGGTTTAAACCGAAGAAATATGAGTTAGATATGAAGAATCGCGAGTCTCCACCCTCAAAACCTTCTATAGAGGAGGCTCCAAAGTAAGAACTAAAAGTTCTCCCACCTCATCTCATTTATGAATTCTTAGGAAATGGTGACACTTTGCCAGTAATCAGTGCATTAGACCTGAATGAACAAAAAATTGAGAGTTTGGTGAAAGTGCTAAAAAGGTTCAAAAGAGCTATTGGGTGGACTATTGTGGACATTATTGGAATCCCTCTTCGTATTTGTTCTCATAAAATCCAACTCATGCCCGACCATAAGCCAAGTATTGAGCACCAGAGACGCTTAAATCCACCTATGCAAGAGGTCGTGAAGAAGGAAATTATTATGTGGTTGGATGCCGGAGTAATATATCCGATCATCGATAGTAGTTGGGTATGCACTGTTCAGTGTGTACCTAAGAAAGGGGGAATGACTTTGGTCCCCAATGAAAAAAATGAACTTGTTCCAATGAGACCGGTGAGTGGATGGAGGGTGTGTATGGATTACCAGAAATTAAACGCATGGACCGAAAAAGACCATTTTCCTATGCCCTTCATGGATCAGATGTTGGATAGACTAGCCGGAAAAGGGTGGTACTATTTTCTTGATGGTTATTCGGGGTATAATCAGATTTTTATTGCACCAGAAGATCAAGAGAAAACCACCTTCACTTGCCCATATGGGACCTTTGCTTTCAAGAGAATGACGTTTGGGTTGTGCGATGCACCTGCCACATTTCATAGATGTATGATGTCGATATTCTCCGATATGGTGGAGAACACTATTGAGGTGTTTATGGATGATTTTTCTGTGGTTGGTGACTCCTTTGAGCGGTGTTTGAGTCATTTATCTGAGGTTCTTAAGAGGTGTGAAGACTGCAATCTAGTATTAAATTGGGAAAAATGCCACTTCATGGTGAAAGAAGGTATTGTTTTGGGTCATCGCATTTCAGAGAAGGGTATAGAGGTTGATCGAGCTAAAGTAGAGGTAATAGAGAAACTTCCCCCACCTATCTCTGTAAAAGGTGTGAGAAGCTTTTTTGGGCATGCAGGTTTTTACCGGAGGTTCATCAAAGATTTTTCAAAAATTGCGCATCCGTTGTGCAAATTGTTGGAGAAAGAGTGTAAATTTTATTTTGATGAATCCTGTCTTAAAGCATTCAGCGAGTTAAAACAGAAGTTGGTGTCTGCACCTATCATTATTTCTCCGGATTGGAGCAGTCCATTTGAGGTGATGTGCGATGCTACTGGGGTTGCTCTAGGTGTGGTATTGGGACAAAGAAGGGAAAAAATTCTTCATCCCATTTACTATGCTAGTAAAGCCCTCAATGAAGCCCAGAAGAACTACACAGTGACTGAGCAAGAGCTCCTTCCACTAGTCTTTGCTTTTGAAAAATTTCGATCCTATTTGCTAGGTACTAGAGTTATAGTACATACTGACCATTCAGCGTTGAGATATTTGATGGCGAAGAAGGATGCAAAACAGAGATTGATTCGATGGGTATTACTACTGCAAGAATTTGACTTTGAGGTGAGAGATAGAAAAGTGACCGAAAGTCAAGTTGCTGATCACTTATCCCGTTTAGAAGATGAAGCTATGAGAGAGTTAGGGGATAAGACTGATATTGATGATGCTTTCCCCGATGAACATGTATTGGCTGCCTCACAAGACTTGATTCCATGGTTCACAGATTTTGCGAACTATCTGGCTAGCGATATTGTTCCATCGGATTTGTCCTTTCAGCAAAGCAAAAAGTTCATGTACAATGTGAAGAAGTTCTTTTGGGATGAACCATACTTATATAGGAGTTGTTCCGATGGGCTTATTCGGCGTTGTGTGTCAGAAGTTGAGATGTTGAGTGTTTTAGGGTCATGCCATTCCTCACCCATTGGTGGACATCATAGTGGTATACGGACCGCTCATAAGATCTTGCAATGTGGTTACTATTGGCTAACTATTCATCAAGATGCTCATGAGTTCGCCAAAGCATGTGATAGATGCCAAAGGGATGGCGGCATATCAAGAAAGCAAGAGCTCCATCTAAACCCCATTCTTGTGATTGAATTATTTGATATTTGGGGTATTGACTTTATGGGTCCTTTTGTGAGTTCTCATGGAATGATGTATATTTTAGTAGCGGTTGATTATGTATCTAAATGGGTGGAAGCTATCGCCCTCGCAAACAATGAAGGGAAGATTGTCACTGCATTCTTGAAAAAGAATATATTCTCTCGATTTGGTACCCCAAGGGCAATTATTAGTGATGGGGGATCCCACTTTTGCAACAAATTGTTTAAGAGATTATTGGAGAAATATGGGGTTCGTCATAATGTGGCCACTCCTTACTATCCTCAAACTAGTGGGAAAGTTGAGGTGTCAAATAGGGAGATCAAACAGATTTTATGAAAAACAGTTAACGCTAGTAGAACGGATTGGTCAAGGAGGCTTGATGATGCTCTTTGGGCCTACCGGATAGCGTATAAGACTCCCATTGGTATGTCCCCATACCAACTTGTATATGGGAAAGCTTGTCATCTTCCGGTTGAATTAGAGCAAAAAGCCATGTGGGATATGAAGAAGTTGAAAATGGATTGGAATGAAGCTGTAGAACAGAGGTTAAATGGGTTGAATGAACTCGATGAATTTCTCCTAAAAGCTTATGAAAGTTCAGCCCTCTACAAAGAAAAGATGAAGAAATACCATGACCAGAAGATTGAGAAACGCGATTTTATAGTTGGGGATTTGGTGCTTTTACTCAATTCTAGGTTGCGTTTGTTTCCGGGCAAGCTCAAGTCCAAATGGACTAGCCCTTACTTGATCACACAACTATTCCCTCACGGAGCGGTTGAGTTGGAAAACAAGGAGGGTGTGCGGTTTAAAGTGAACGAACAACGAATAAAAATCTATTTGGGGCATGCTGAATCAGCGAATGAAGTGATCGAGGCATACCATCTTGATGAAGTCTGAGTAATCGAGTATCCTTCGTCGTGCCGCGACGTTAAGTCAAGTGCTGGTTGGAAGGCAACCCAATATGTATCCTCTAGTAATAGTCGCATTTTCTTTGTTTTTCGTTTTGTTAGAAGTGTTGGCTAGAGCGTAGTTTAGGGTCCGTGTACACTAAGTCTCCAGTAAAGCACATAGAGAATATCTTAATGGGTCTTAACTTTGCAGGTAGCACATCACCAGAAAAATCTGTAGAAATTGGTATGAAACACTCGATGACGGATCCATCAACGGACCGTCACGCTTGCAACGGACCGTCACAGGAATCCGTCGTGCCAGGTAAGTTTATCTTTTTTTTTAAAATTAGGGCACCCGTGACGGAACCCATGATGGACCATCACACGTGTGATGGACCGTCGGCGGGGACTCATCGCGTCATTAACCACCAACCTGACCCGACTCGGCTAGGGAATTTTAAAAGTTTTCAACCTTTTAAACTCCCCACCCCTTCATTTTAACCGTTTTTTTCCCTCTATCTCCCATTTCCTCCCTTTTCAACTTCCTTCCATCCTCATCCTCTTCCCTATCAACTGATCCACCATCACTTCCCCAAATCCCCACATTCTCATTATACCCTTCCCCAATCTCCTTTCTGCTGGTCGAAGTCTGCTGCTGTGTTTCTTATCTTCCTAGTTGAGTGCCTTACTTGATTGTTTTTCTCCTCTTCTCAGGTATGTGTTTCTGATCTCTAAACATTCACACTACATTTTTGTTTTTAAATTACTATTGGCCTATTTCTGTTTGGTGGGTCTTTGATTTTTGATCCCTTGTAGTATGCTAAAGACAACATGACATGCTTTAAAGACCTACACTTATAATTACAATTGATGTGGGTAATGGGTTAACCGAATCAAAGCAGGGGTATATGTTTTTTTTTGGAATCTTGTCTGACCTAGGTTGATAGTCCCACGAATTGCCTTGTTAAACTTGAGAAATTGATGTTTTAGCATCACTAGTTTGCTAGGTATTTGGGTTAGAAATATGTTGGTTAATATGGAGTCTTTCGTTTGAATCACAGGGGATGATTGTGGCATCCTCAGTTCTGTCAATAAATGACAGAACAAGACCCCGACGACGTACCGTCATAGGGTCTGTCCCAACACTCCACGATTTTTTTTCTCTAAGTGTCCACCAACAAACATATGCGATGGACCTTCGTGCCCTCGACGTTCCGTCCTGCCCAACCGTCATGGTTGTCAGAGACCCTATTCCTAATGGTCTCCAACTTTTTTGAAGTGTCCACTGACGGACCTATATGACGGACCGTCATTCCCACGACGATCCATCCTGCACAACCGTCATGGTTGTCAGAGACCCTATTCCTAAGGGTCTCCAACTTTTTCTAAGTGTCCACTGACGGACATCTACGACGGACCGACGTACCCATGACGGTCCGTCCTGCACAACCTTCATGGATGTCAGAGACCCCAGTCCTACGTGTCTCCAATTTGTTTTCCAAGTGTCCACTTACGGAGCTATACGATGGACCGTCGTAACCACGATGGTCCGTCCTGCACAACCGTCTTGACGGTCAGAGATCCCTCTCCTAAGGGTCTACATACTCTTTCTAAGTGCCCCACGACGGACATCTACTATGGACCGTCATGATCACGACGGTCCGTCCTACTTATCTGTCGTAATTGTCAGAGATTTTCCTTCTGAGGGTCTCCAAAGAAATATTGTTTAAGTAATACATGACAGACCCCATGACGGTTCGTCATACTCACGACGGGCCGTCAACTGGTCTGTCGTGTTTCACTGCTACTTTAGAGATGTCATTACAACTTTGATCTTATGTGTATTTTGTTTCATTTTTGCTTGTCTTGTTTGCTCCTTCTAGTACTAATGAGGATTCTTTACAGGTACTATCTCTCATGGCACCAAAATAAGATCGCGTTTACGCACGTGGGTGTTCAAAGTCCGTCGCCCCGTCTGCCCGATTGGTTATAGGATCTGATGATGAGCATGATCCCGAGTACGTGCCCCCAGGCACTGCCACTCCAGCATGAGCTGCACGTGCTACTAGAGCCACGCCTAAGAAGGTGGCGTCTGGCTTAGTCACTGCCTCCCAGTCTGATGAGGAACGCACACTGACCGGCACACCATTTGGGTCAGCTGCACAAGATGAAGGAGCGTTTGGATCCTTAGGAGTTTCTTGGTCGAAGGAAGCCTCCGGGTCCGCAGAAGCCTCTGCACCCGCCACAGCTGCGCAGTATACCTCTTCTGATGAGGCTGACAGTACTGATTCCACTCCAGGCTCACCGACTGGAGTCCCCGCCCCGTTTGCTGACCAGCCCAATAGGTGGTGTGTCGACGGGCAATAACAAGTATATATTCAGACGCCAAACTGCTAAATGATAAGGGCGTCATGACACGGACCCTTACACTAGAGAGGCGGGTCCTTATGGGTAGTCTTCCTACCATGACGAATATCCACACTCTCTTCACCAGACACCGGCTAGAGTGGACGGCTCATTCTTTGGGCCGATACAGTGAGGAGTTGGTCCGAGAGTTTTACGCCTCTTATGTGGCTACTCTCTGATCATAGATCGATAGGCGGTCTGCCCCCGCCTAACAGGCCCCACTTTATCACGTTAGAGTCCGCGGCATACAGGTCGACATCTCCCTACCAGCCATCCGCCGATATCTATACGGCGAGGATGTTGATGCTACCAGGACCCCTCTCACCGCCGAGTTCGACTACCGGTGGCAAATTGTTAAAGAGGGCCGGTTCTCGCGTGAGCCATCGCTGAGAGAGACCACCAAAAGGTGGATGGCCCAGCACTTATCTATTGATGGAGAGGCTGCTGACTGGGTAGTGGAGCCGAAGGGAGCCATAAAGAAGGCTAACATGACCTTCACGGCCAAGTTTCTATGGTTGATTATTCGCCACTGCCTCTCCCCCACTGCTGTAGATAATATAGTTACATGCGATCGCGCAGTTCTGATGGCAGCGATGATGGCATGGTTTGAGGTTGACTTCACTTGGCTTCTCCAGATGGTCATGCACGAGAGGGATTTCAAGGTCACCACGACTTACCCTTTTCCGTGCATCGTGTTTTCTTTATGCAGGTCCGCAGGTGTGACCATCTGGCACATTGATCAGCTCAAGACCTCGCAGGGCAATGTTGATATCGGCCTCATCAGGGATGACGCCAATGAGTTGGCTCTATGCAGAGGGCCCCGCCCAGATATGCCTTCACTTGGTGAGAACCTGGCATATACTATAGCGCATGCTCAAGCGGCTACCCAGGCTGCTTATGCACCCACTAACACTACCCAGGTCGAGTCTATCCCGGGTAGTAGCACTGCCCCGAGCTCTTCTCGCTCAGCCCCTTCCCCCACTCTGGTCCCACTTGCTAGGGTCCAGAAACTAGAGGCTCATATGGCCACACTTCTGCATCACATCCAGCCTTGGATGCAGAGGTCTATTGCTGAGGCGGAGGAGCGCTTGGAGCGTAAGATGGCATAGCACACAGAGAGGAAGATCTCGGAGGTTCATCAGCGCTTAGATGCTTTTGAGTTTCGGGTGCTAGCCCGGCCAGCCCCTCCGGCGGACGTGTAGACCCTTCAGGCTGCGGTTGAGAGTTTGCGAGAAGATCTTGATATGATCCTAGAGGCTAGGGTGCCTGAGTCTGAGGCCCCTTTTGCAGAGCCTGCTGAGGACACAGTGATGGATGCTCTATTTGCCACTTCTGATATTCCACCACCTCCCCCACGAGAGCATGCCAAGAGGCGTAGGGGTCGAGAGGAGGACTAGTCTAGGGCAAGGAAGAAGGAGCTCCGTGAGATGGAGGCTGCAAGGAGAGCCTCGATTGCCGATGAGGAGGCCCGTACGTTGAGGGTTGTAGAGTTAGCTGCCGGGGCGTCTAGCTCCAGAGTTGTGGAGATAGTGAGAGGCATTACTGATAGTATTGTTGCTGCTGAGGACACTACTGAGGGTGTCCAAACTACGGAGGGAGTGGGTTTCGGGGAACCGGACCCACCAGCTTGCTGATCGCCGGCGCTTTGCGCCTCAGGTTTGCTTCACCTACCATTCACGTATTTTAGTTTTTTATGCATTGGGGACAATTGCATATTGTTTTTGTTGGGGGTGGGGTAAATGGAAAGTGAATGTTAGGGTGAAGTCTAAGTAGCCCAATTCACGATCCTCTCTTGGGGTTTTCTTGCCTGTTTTCTTTTTCCCCAAGAGACTGATTACTTTTATTGTTGAACCGGCATGTTTATATCTTGCGTACATAGTATAACTTTGAAGCATGATGGCTAAAACTGAAATGATATCCCGATGCAATGACTAGGCATAGTAATTGATAAATGTGTGGCTCTAAGCATGACATAGAGATACACTACTGCATGACCTTGAATCTAAGACTCGAACTATATGTCTGATAATCTGGTAGGGTAACAAGATGTCAAGTGAGTGTGAGGAAAATTCTAATGATCCACCATTGATATTGAGCTAGAACTTGCCTAGTTAGTCTTGCTAAAAGTAAGCCGAAATAAACAATTAGGAAAGGATCATAGGCCCTTGTTCGAAATAGTCAATCTTGAGCCTAAAAATAACATAAAACCAAATGAAGTTAATCCCTTTTTGATCCAAATGAATTGAGCTTAAAATAGATCTTCTTTTCACCCCAAATGATCTTCTCTGGGAACAATGTGTTGGCCCTGGTCCCTCCTTGGACATGTGCACCTCAGTTTATACAAAAAGCATAAGTTGAGGGTGGCTAATGCAGAAAGCAACCTTGTTTTGGCCCTGACCCAACCATGAGTATTGTGAACCTTGACTCATGGCAAAATCATGAGTTGAGGGTGGCTGTTATAAGGAAAACCCCGAAAAGTGGGGTTGAAAGAATGAAGAGAAAGAAAGAACAAAACAGAAGTGACTATATATAAAAAAAAATGTATACATATTAAACAAAACAAACACAAGAAAATAGAAAAGTCACTTACACATAAGGATAAGAAAGGAAAAACAGCAAAGTGAAAAGAAAATTGAGAAATAGGGCAAAATAAAAGATAAAAAGGTGGTACGCTTAGCCGATATGTCAAGGAGGGCAACAAGTCACTAAAGTATACCTAAATATATATTACCTGACCCTGAGCCTATGTTACAAGCCAAGAAAGTCCTGTCGTGATCCTAAGAGTTGTATGGCAAACTTAAAGCGGTGAAAATAAGGGCAAGCTTATGGCAATATGTATGAATGAGTTGTGAATTTGTTATGAGAGTGAGTGTTGAAAAGTAATCCTTATACTCAAACTGAAATCATTGTGTGAAAAATGAGGATGTTGTTTTGAAGTGATGACACTAGTTGCAATACCGAAAATATTAGCACCTTGGTGAGAAATTGAAGAGGATAGGTGTCAGTGCATAGTGAGTCTGTGTCATGGTCTGGTTCCACATAATTCAAGCCTAATGGTGATAACATGCATGAACATAATGAGAATGATCGGGATTGATAGCCAAATGATTGCGAAAGCTAAAATGTGGATACTCTTGTACATATATTTTGTAGTTAGTCATAGTACGTCGCTTGAGTACAAACAAAGAATTTAAGTTGAGGGTGTTGATGTACCGTGGTTTCACTGTACTTTTAATGGTTTTTCCTTAAGTTTAGTGTGTGTCTAAAGCCTTTTTGTATTGATTTTTTATGTAAGTTTCTCTTATTTGCAGGAAATCTGTCCAAAGATTAACGCGGGAGTTTTGAGCAAGTAATGTAGAAGAGACCACCTACGGAGCTTATGATGGTCCGTCGAGGCTGTGACGGTCTGTAGGTGGCTTCATAGTGAGGATAGAATCTTCCGAAGGAAGATGGGGAAGTCTGACCCAGTGTGGGACTGCGGAAGTTCATGACAGACCGTCATAGCCACAACGGTCCATCCTTCTGGTTTGTCGTAATGATCAGAGAGTAGTCCTGTACCCAAATTCTATGAAGTTAAGTATTATGGAAAGGAGACCCACAACGGACCGTCGTGCTTGCAACGGTATGTCATACCTGTCCATCGAGGGTAATGAAGAAAGCAGAAGAAGAATTTGTGAAGTATGGGACAACGGAGGCCATGATGGTACGTCATGCCCACGACGGTCCGTCACGAGGTCCGTCGACTCAGAAGCGTTTGGACAGATTTTCATTAATTAGAAACCTTCTTTTATTAGGTTTTGCTTATATTATAAATAGTTCAAAAAACCTCGTTTTTGGGGTTAGACTTTTGGATAATTTTTAGTTCTCTTGTTCAAGTATTGAAGAACTAATTTAAGTAATTGATACACTTTTTCTCGAATTGATTGTTGGTGTTTTTGTTGATTAATCAAGTGAATTTCTGGATTTCATTCTCTCATTAAAGTATGTGCATGAATTCTTATATTAAAAATAAGAATAGTGTGATTATGACCATGGGTAACTAAACTCCATAACTAGGGTTGTGGGAACCATGGGTGAACAATAAGGTAAAATCTACCTAAAATAACAATTCTAGAATAGTGTCTTGCATGTAGTGATAATTCTTTCGTGTAGAAGTCTTTTTAACGGGTGGCCAACGTTAGAACTTGCCTTAATGCTACTTGCCGGACCAAGGAGGTAGATAATAGGAAAAGAATTATCAACATAGATTTAGTGTATACTATCTAATAGGCTAGTTGTCGTTTGGTACGAGGTAACAACTTAGTCAAATATCGAATACAATGCTTAATATGAGGTAAAGATAAGGGTTAGTATAGCAACACACGTAGCCGGACCAAGGTGCGGAGTGAAATTTTCTAGATGCCGGACCAAGGATTTAGAGATACATAACTTATCACTTTACATGCAAGATACTAGGAAAGAATTGTTATAGTTAGAATTATCAAGTTAGGAACCTGTGGGGAACACTTAAGCCCTAGTTACTTTTATTAATTGATTAAACTTCAAGATTTGAATCTGTTAGTTGTCTACTTTAATTTAGTTAATCATTTTTATTAATTTAAAAAAAAAACTTTTGTCTTTTGTTTTCCAGGAAAATAGTTGACTAAATAGTAGTAATAATAGAATAAAGTTATGTCTGAACTATTTTCCTCGTGGGATCGATTCCAACCTCATTAGTTGGGTTCTTTACTTGATAGGACCGCTTTACTTCTTATTTGAGAAGTAAGTTTGAGCGTATCAACCATCAACCTAGAAAGATCCATATTGTCATGCAGCATGGCTGCACGACATTCTTGTTCAAGCTCTTTGGACACGCCCGTTACATAACGGCTCATTTCATCCCTAGCATTAGAAACCAAAGAAGAAGCATATTTGGACAGCTTAATGAACTTCAAGAAGTATTCCTTAACACTCATACCTCCTTGACGAAGGTTGATGAACTCCTCTAACTTAGCTTCTCTTTGCTCCCTTTGGAAGAATCTGTCAAGAAAGGCCTTTTTGAAGATCTCCCAAGTCACGGGACCATCTCCTAAAGCCCTACTATCCTTCCACAGATTGTACCATATTTGAGCCACGTCCTTGAGTTGATAAGCAGCAAGTTCAGCCTTGTCAGTAGTACTCACCCCCATAGCAAACAAAATCTTGTACACCTCATCAAGGAAATCTTGGGGGTATTCATCAACTTTTGATCCAAAGTACATGGGAGGATTTATCCTCGTAAAGTCTCTCAAACGGCTAGCCATAGTACTAGCATGCTGGTTCTCTCGAGGTGCAACCTTTCTGTTAGCTTGAGCCGTGATGGATTGAGCTTGAGTGGTGATGGCTTGGGACATTTGGAACACGGATGATCTCACCTCACTATCCGTCATAGCTGGAGGATTCACCGGAACTTGATCATTTGTAGCAGCTTGCACTTCAGGAGCATTTCGGTTACCTTGCGGAGTAGCTCCCGCATTCGCAATCTCTTCCCCTACTCTTCTAGCAGTTGTCCTTCTTGTGTTCATCACCTATATACACAAGAAAGGGAGTAGATGCTAAAAGACACATAGTGTCAAAACTCTAAAGGCACGACATATGAGTATCAAGAAAAGAGAAGTTTCATAATCATCATATAACCCCTCGCCCACAATTGTGGTGCGCTTCACAACCATGAACAAGAAACTAGGTAATGTAGTTTAGTGAGACATTGATCCTAAGGATATTCAACCTCATGCACTAATACCAAGTTTGTCACACCCGAAGAGCATACCCGATTGAGACCGGCGGCGGCGGCCTCTCAGAGGAATCAGACAAGACCTTAGCAATCGTCATAACATTTGATCAATAAAATTAGCAAAAAAATTATAAAAAATTTAACATACTAATGAATTATACTTATACTTCATACTTAAGATTCATAAAGACATACGATATTCTAAAACTGTCTCACATATATAGAAACCATCTAAGAGTGCAAATCTGGACTTAGCCAATAATAGTCAATATGCAATATAGGCCTTAATACAAAAGAATCAAAAGAACATAAATGGAAATCTAATACTCTTAAAATTCTACTAATGTCTTAATAAAGCTGGAAAATGAAAGATAGAACCCCGAACATGAGGACCTACCAAGACTTGGAGAAAGAGTTCCAGGCTTCTTCAAATCGACCTCATTAACTTCAATGGCCGGAACCTACAGTTGTAGTAATGTAAAGTAATGGGGTTAGTACACCACATGTACTAAGTATGGGTATATGCACATAACACTTAAGGACATACATGAAAAAGGATCATTTATCATCTCCTTAGAAAACATGCTAAGTCATATTAAAGTCTTCAATGCACATACCATGTAACATATACAAGTTAAAGCATGATCATAATCAAAGACATATTCTCATAGAGTCATGTTAACATTTAATATTCAATAGATCATATAGACACAACATACAAAATAGTTACCAATGACCTCATCCCCAACCTACAAGTGCAATGGGCATGTGAAGCCCCATAAACCCACACAACCAAGTAGATAAGATAGGAGACCATAAGTAAAGCCTTGTTTCATGTTCTTGTAACATAAGTAGTCATTACCTCATATAACAATATAAGCAAATAACATATTCATCATAATGACCAACATCATATAAGAGTAACATCATGTATCATAATCATCATATCTTTCATGTAATCATATTCATAAGAACAATCTCCAAAGACTTCCCTTAGAGTCAACTTGTGCAATGTCTAGGTAGAGGCTCATACACCTACCTATACTAAGTAGACTCCTCATGTCACCTTAGTCAACGTTCATTTACTTGTCTTTCATTTTACACGAGCGAATATTCGCATCAACCGTCATAGACCATGTATGCTAAACATGGAATCCGGTGTCATGAAAACCCACACCGAAAGAAGGTGGTCTACCGGTCAAAGTAGAGCCTAACACGACATAGATTTATAGGTGGATCCACTAGCTAGTATCCTATGGTGGCTACATAGTTCAAGAACTAGGAGATGTCTTAGATACCTATAGTTCCATATTACATGGCATCCTTAATCTCATGAGATCATTGTGAACTTACCTACCAACTAGGGAAGGGACACTTCTCATATCTAGTTAATCGGTGCTTAGCTTAAGTCCCTTTCTTGAATAACCTTTAAGTTGTATTTTATCATGAACTTATCATAGGTCATAGGAGATTAACTCTTTGTATAACATGATCATAAGCTCTTTTAGATTATATGAGAATTTCCTTTCATCATAACACTTCATATGTGAGATTAACATAACATAATCACCTTGTGTAAAGCATACAAGGGATATCATAACTTGCATTTTTGTATTCTTATCATGATCTCAGAATTTACATGTTCATAGCCCAGCATATTCACATAGCAACTTCATACATTCCTTTTATAATCATAAAATCATAATTATAGGCTAACATAAACATTTAGAGTAATCACACTTAGAAGACTTACCTCTTGCTTCGAAGAATCTTACTCATCATGCAATATTCATAATCATACATAGTGAAATACTAAATGGCATAATCAAGAACAACTCATCACATCATGTATAAGATCAATAAATAGCGTAGGAAAAGGTAAACCAATATCTTATAGATGAAGAATCCACGAATTCTGATTGGAAACTTCGAAACATTCGTCTTCTCCCTTAAGCTTTTCTTGTTCTTCAATGGAGTTTTGAAAAGAGAGTGTTCTTGAGATATTGAAAGAATTTTTGTTCCATCTAATTTGGGATGTGTAAAAGTGGTCTAAAACTGACCTATATTAATATATATTCGTCCCATGAATTACCCAAAACACCCTCCACTTAAATGGGTCATTTTTAATAAGATAAATTACCAAAATGCCCCTCCTAAATTGACTATAAATAGAAGAGCATTTGACTTAGGCAAATTCTGAAAATTTGCCAAGTGTCTCGGGTTTGACCACGAATTTAAATTAATTAATTAAGTTGTTAATTTAATTAATTATGTGACCTAGGGTAATTACAAAAGTACCACTAAGTCACTAGGACAATAACCAACCCCTTTGGACCATCCTAGGTTACGTACTAGGATGTTTCTTTAGTTAGCTACTCGGCTAGTTTCATCCGGTTAAGTCTTAAGATTTCGGGCACACTAGTTAGTTCATTTTTGTTAGTCCTAGGTTATTTATTTATTTAGGTAAGTTAGTTACAACCTAGGATTGGTTAGGAAGCTCGGCCCCACGTCGCTTCACCCGACGCGTGCCGACCCCTTAACCGCCCTAACCGAATTGGTTGGGCTTGGTCGCTTGTCTCTCGGCCGGTAGCACATGTGCTTTCACATGTGATTGCACGTGTGTTGCCGTGCACTCTGTAGTTGCACTTGGAAAGTTCACTTCTTTTCCAAGGATCCTCACTATGTCCTTGGGCACTACTTACTCTAAATGATCATTTTAATGATAGGCTTGACACTTGGATGCCTCGTACCTAATGTGTGTAAGTGATGAAAATAAGAATTTTAGCTTAGGGTCTTCATTGCAGGTACAATTCCTAAAGAAGCTTGGATTGGAGCATTTGAACATCAAAGTGTATTTTAAGTTACTTGTGTATACATAAAAATTGGCTAACACCCTTAAGCCAATATTCTCTAACATGCCAATAATACACAAAATTGGGCATTGGAATGCCTATGTACCTCAATACATATTCTTAAAACCTAATAGACTCTTCACTAGATAAGTACATTTTCTGGAAACACCATTTTAAGCATTATTAAATAGATTAAGCTCTAGTCTAAGTCATGGCATTTCCGGAGTGTTACATTGAGATCTTGGATCGTCAAATTAAGAAATTGAGGAATAAGGAGGTTGTCTCCGTAAAAGTGCTATGGAGAAACCACCTTGTTGAGGGTGCAACATGGGAGGCCGAGGCTGACATGAAGACCTGCTATCCTCATCTCTTTTACCCTACTCCTCTCCAATATTAAGGTTAGAAATTCGTTATATGACTATTATGAATAATTTTTAACTTATCATGTTTCCTAAAATATGTGCATATTGTAGTACAAATTCATGCTTAAGTTGAGTTCTTGTCTTTCCGTGAAATATGTTTATTATGTTGGCTTTCACTTGAGTGTTTTGTGTGCTATAAGTGTTCATGGAAGGTTATAATGGGCATAATAGATATTGTTTTGATAAGAAATCAACATGTCAACTTTTAGTGTTCATATGGAGCTCATATTGAAATGGAGAATGTAGTACCTCCTTATGTAATATGAAAAGTTAAGATAGTGTTATTATATGTTGTGGATTAAGTTCCTATTTGTTGTTGCTATGTTTATATGTTGAAAGGAGTTGAAATTTCCTCCTTTGAGATGTGACTCATTATGATATTGTTGGTTGGTTGGCTGCTAGTCTTGAGTCTTTTTCCTTTTTCCCAATAGAAGGTTTAAGGTGTCATTCGGGGACGAATGTTCCTAAGGGGGGGGGGATATTGTAACACTACGTAAATTCCATGACCTATACTAGAGATTAATATGTTGAATAATTATGGTTTTAGACCAAAAAAAGTTTAAATAACTTGTTTGAAAAGTTTCGTAGCAATATGATTAAAGAAAAGCCTTATTGTCCGGAAACTAGCGAACTTCAACTATGTTGACGTACCTATGTTTGGTGAAGGTTTTGGAGGTTCATATGGAGTCTAAAACTTGTAAAAAAACTTTGGTTAGGTAGATTATAGTATATATAGTCTAAATTTCTGAAAATGACACCCCAAGAACTTCAAGCCTTCAAGTTTTTCAACTAAATTTCGTGGATTTTTCATCTATAAGGTATGGTTTCTTTCACTCTTGGGAATCCTTTCCCCAAGAGGTCCTTCAAAAGATCATTTCTAAATACCTCAAAACAAGGGTTTTTCTCCTCACATGGGTCTTCTTTCTAAAACGAAATTGTGAATCAATTGTGATGAATTATGATGAATTAATGTTGTTTAAGTATTAATTACTACTTAATTGATGAATTTCTATGAGTTTTCCCTTGACCCATGTCTTTCCCCTAAATCCCGAATTTCTTGGATCGATTAAGGTGAATTGTTGAGGGTGATGAACTTGTCACTTGTTTACTTTGATTTTAGTTATGTTAATACTTCATAAATTGCCCTATTTCATATTTTTGTTGTGAGTTATTGGGTATTGAATTATGAAGTCCCATGAAGGGCAATGAGGTATGATCTTTATTCTCCTTTGATGTCAATTATGGAAGGTGAAATCTACTGATGTGATAATGTTGCTATAGCTAATTGTGTTGTTGTGAGGTTGGTGACAAGTATCCCTCATCCCTAACCCTAGATCTATATAATTGTCTATGAAGTACGTAATTATGTTATGGTATGATCATTATATGATTGAATGTAGTTACTGATGATTATAATGTTGGGTCTAAAAGTGAAAGGATAGTTCTCACTTATGATCACCTATGAGCTTCTATGATAAGATGTTTACTTAAAGGTCTAAAAGAGACTAATGTGAACTTGTATGATGATATTTGATGATCACTAAAGGGAATAATTGCTTAGCACCGAAAGAGCATGTAAATGAGATGGAGGTCTCACATTAGTAAGTTCGACCTCCCACGTGGGTTTCTTCACGAATAGTAGTATGGATTACCAAGATATGTGTTGTCTCATGAGATGGAAACCTTCACGATTAGTAGTCAAGGTTTCTAGAAACAATCTCCTTGTCCCTTAACTATGTGCCTAGATAGGACTTGTAACATTTTGAAATACCGAGGTCATGTGATAAGACTTAAATGGTCTCCTTAGGATCTAAACCAGTGTTCCTACCCAATTAGGCATATTTAGAGTCTTTGAAGTGGTGTTTTAACCGAAATTCTTATACGTCCGGCAAATTGGGTCATAAGAGGGCTAGAGTGTCCTTTTGAGTTAACCTAGTTAAAGAGTCGGAATATGGTAAATGGTTGTTACCATAGGTGTAAAATATAGTGTGGGATGGTTTCATTCTGGAAAAGTCAGGGTACGACTCCCCGAGGACCAAACAAGGACCCTCGAGGAGGACCCTAGAAATAGCAGGGCATGACGGACCCCATGACGGGGCGTCACAGGCTCGACGGGACGTCAAGGTCTCCGTCGTGCCAGCCTTGGTGCCGTAGGACAAACCTCCGCCTGCACAAGTCTCTGACCAACGTGACGGATGTGCAGGACGGAGGGATGTCTGTCCGTCACGCCCACGACGGACCGTCGTGCCATCCTTGGTGTCTGGGGAGAAAGCCTCCGCCTGCACAAGTCTCTGACCAACATGACGGATGTGCAGGACGGAGGGATGTCAGTTCGTCATGACCACGACGGACCGTCGTCGGGGATCCGTCGTGGAAGGTCTGTGGCAGTTTTGGAAAAGTTAGTTTTAGTTAGTTAATTAATTAATTGACTTAGGGGTAATTAGGGGTTTAAGAGAGACTAATTAAGTGACTTAAGACCCCACTATAAATACCCAACCCTCATTAGCCTAATCATTCTCTCAAAAAACAAAACTCTCTTCCTTCTCTCTACTTTCTCTCTCTATTGGAAGACTCCATTGGAGATCAACTTGGGGAGATCATTGGGGGTTGATTTAGCACGAAATTCACCATCAAAACGTCATCAAACCTTAAGGTATGGGATCTAATTCACCTTTGAGATTCTTTCCTCAAAGGGTTCCTTCAAAGCTTTTTCCAAAAAGTTGAGTTTCTTATTGGTTTCATCCAAATCCGAATTTGATCATGTGAATTGAGTTAATTATGTATTCTTTGGGTTAGAATGAATAGATTATCATGAATTGTAACTTGATTATGGTCAATTGATGTAGTTTGATCTAGGTTGTGGGTGATGACCCCTAACCCTTAACCCTAAATGTTGAATTGATATGGATTAGGTTGAGTTTGATAGAATTGACCTCATAATAAGTTAAATGGTCTTTAATGATTGTCATTGTATTGATTATGGATCTATTATGATGAATTGAAGTTCTTCACACCTATGTTCTTGAATATTGAATCTAAGTTAAGAAGATACACTTGAGATCATGTTACTAGGCTTTGATGTAGTATTGCTTCATAGTATAGTGCTTCTCCTTGATTAGTTCTTGTGATTTATTATTGAATTACATCGATGTGATGATCTAAGATTGGTTGATCTATGGGTTGATGGTAAGGCCCTTTATTGATGGACTAGGGAGGAGTATTGGTAAGTCTTGATGATCCTAGCCTTTACTTCAAATTATGGTTAATTGTCATCAAGTGATAATGTTATGTTGAAGTATGCTTTGATTGATGTGATAAGTTGATATGATACATGAACTTATATGCTTAGGTTGGTTGTGAGGTTGCTAAGTGTAATGTAATATAGGGAAGTTGTTCGATGTGCCCTATTATGATGAGATGTACGAGGGTTGACTTCACCTATATGAATTGTTAATGAAAGGACATAATTCTCATACAATTCTTATTTGAGCTATAATGATGATATACAAGGGATTGACCCTTCTATGTAATTAAATTGAGAAGATTAATAAAGATTAAAGGCTTCTCTACAAATGGGGACTTAGCTTAGCACCGAGTGAACTTGACATTGAGAGGTGTTGACTTCCCCTAGAGGAATATTCACCATTTGTTCCTTATAGAGTGTTGACTTCCCTTAGAGGAATACTCACCTATGGATCTACGTGAAGTGTTGACTTTCCTTGAGAAATATTCACTCATGAATTCTCATGAGATGAGGCCCCATTACCGAATGGTATATAGAGGGAATACCTATCTCTTAGTTCTTGAACTATGTTGCCACCATAGGATACTAGCTAGTGGATCCACCTAGATAGCTATGTTCACGTTCGGTTCTACCTTGGCCGGTAGACCACCTTCCATCGGTGTAAGGTTTCATGACACCGGATTCCACATTCGATTATGTGGTCTATGTCGGTTAAGGCAAATGTTCCCTAAACTAAAATGAATGAATGAATAAGGTATAGGCTAATTAAAGTAACTTGAGAGGTTGGCTTTAGCTTAGGTAGGGGTATGGGACTCTACCTACGCCTTGCACGAGTTTGCCTTGATAGGAACTTTGAGAGGTCAATATTATGCATGTAAGGCGATAGTATGATGAAAAAGGTTGGTATGTTGAGTAACATGCTTAGGAATATAATGTTATTGTCTTTGCTTGAAGTAGGATGTATCATGACATGACGAGTATGTTGGTGAGTAAATTGCTAATTGTAGTCTTGGTAGGTTACTAGATTGAGTAGGAGATATGGTAATTTTACTTGATCATTGCACTTGTGACTTATTGAAGGTTATCATTAGTATGCTTTGCTTTGCTATGGTTTAATTTCATATGTAGTCTATTATGTTTTCATAAATGTCCCTTTCTAAATATATTTGATTGGTAATTGTATATGAGATTTCCATACTTAGTACATGTGGAGTACTAATCCCTTTTCTTTCCCTTTTCCCAAACATTTTAGGTTCGGGTCGTTGAGCTTGATCCAAATTGCTAGGAAGGAATACTTGGGTATTTTGCCATCCAAGTGGTAGGTCCTCACTCTCTCGAGGACGTGGCCGATATCTCTCTTTTATGATGTGTAGTTACTATGATTCTATGTTGACTCTATTGTTCTCTTGAGACGATGTAGTAGACAGCCTATATGTGGCTTCTTTCATTTGATGTAGGGCTATGCCCAAGACTTATTGTGATCGATAGATGGTCTATGAGAAGAGACGGTTTTATGACTATTATTTTCTGAATATATAAGTGTATGAAATAAAAGTAGAAGACTAAGTAATCTTCGTATATGAACAAGTCTATGTATACTTGATATATATAATGATGTGTATGTAGAGGTCTATGTAAACCTTCGAGTAGTTCTAGATAAAAAGTTTTTAATTCTTACTGATTTTTAGTCGATGAATGCTATGACGAAGCTAAGAGGCTTGTCTTAGTCCTCCGAGAGGACGACGACGCCGGTTACGTCTAGGGGGTAAACCCGGATGTGACAAACTTGGTATCAGAGCATGAGGTTGAATATCCTTGATGTTAACGTCTCTCTCTCAACCACGTTATTTAAGTTTGTATTCATAATTGTGAAGCGCGCCACACTTATGAATAGGAACTTATTTGATGATTAGAAATCATTCTCATTGTTGGAAATCCATATCGTGCCCCTAGAATGTCGGATATGCTTTTGCCTGAACCTTGTGTTTTGGTTATAGGAGATGAATACTAGAAGAAATGCGGCTCGAAGACTTGAGGAAGAGATGGCTGCTGCGGGAATTCCTCGTGACGAACCTGCTCCTCCTCTTGAAGAGGTTGCTATTGATGACCAGGTTCCTGCTGATCCTCCACCGATGACAGAAGCTCAGATGAGAGCTATTATTGCTCAAATGGCTCAAGCCATGACTACTCAAGCTCAAGCCGCAACAGTGCAAGCCCAAGCTATGACTGCCCAAGCCAATAGGGATTTTGGCACCTAGAGTCCATGAACAGACTATGGCCTCCAGACTTAGGGATTTCACTCGAATGAATCCTCCTGTCTTTTATGGGTCGAAGGTTGATGAAGACCCTCAGGAATTTATTGATGAGGTTCACAAGATTTTGTGTGCTATGGGGCTGTCGTCTAGCGAGAATGCCGAGTTGGCCTCCTACCAACTCAAAGATGTCGCTCAGATATGGTATGCACAATGGAAGGACAACAGGCCACTTGGAAGTGGGTTGGTGACGTGGGAGTTATTCAAAGGGGCCTTCATTGATCGGTTCTTCCCTAGAGAGATGAGGGAAACGAAGGTGGTGGAATTCATCAATCTCCGCCAAGGAACGATGAGTGTTCATGAGTATTCTCTGAAAGTTACTCAATTGGCCAAATATGCTCCATCTTTGGTCTCCGATCCTAGAGACGAAATGAGTCGATATGTGACAGGTATATCGGACGATTTACAAGAGGAGTGTCAATCGGCTATGCTACATGATAACATGAACATTGGTCGTCTCATGGTGCATGCAAGAAGGGTTGAGGAGGCTAGATCAAAAAGGAAGGATAAGGACTCAAGGAGGACAATGTCTTCTGAGAGTGAAACTGCCAAAGATAGGTTGGGAATTCAAGACAGGCCTAGATTCAAAAAGAGGTTCTCCAACCACGTTCCATCCAAATTTCCCAAGACTAGGGATTCTAAAGCTCCTAGACCAAAAGTTGCCAAGGGAAAGGATGGGAACTCATCTAATGAGAAGCCTACATGTTCTAAGTGTGGTAAAGGTCACTATGGAGAATGTTTGATTGGAACGGGAAATTGCTATGGTTGTGGAAAGATTGGTCACAAGGTGCGGGATTGTCCAAATGCTAAGGGACAAGAGAGGGGTGGTCATCCAAGTGGTTCTAATAGTGCTCCCAAAAAGAACTGTCTTTATGCTCTTCGTACTAGAGATGACCAAGAGGCCTCTCCCGATGTGGTGACTGGTATGTTACAAATCTTTGCCATTGATGTGTATGCATTACTTGATCCGGGTGCTACGTTGTCTTTCGTTACTCCATTGGTAGCTAAGAAATTTAGTACATTACTCGATGTTTTGCATGAACCTATTTTGGTGTGTACCCCGGTGGGTGAGTCAGTGGTAGCAAAAAGAGTCTATCGAAATTGTCCTATTTCAATACCTCATAGAGTTTCTCATATTGATCTAGTTGAGCTAGACATGATTGATTTTGATGTCATATTAGGTATGGACTGGTTGCATGCTAGTTTCACTTCCATCAATTGTAGGACCAAAATTGTGAGGTTTTGTTTCCCAAATGAACCCGTTATAGAGTGGAAAGGTGGAAATTCTCTTCCTAGAGGTCGTTTCATAACATGCCTAAAGGCGTGTAAAATGATCTCGAAGGGGTGTCTCTACCATATTGTGAGAGTCCAAGAAGTGGATTCCGAAGTTCCTCCTATAGAGTCAGTCCCCGTGGTGAGTGAATTTACGGAGGTTTTTCCTGATGACCTTCCTGGCATTCCTCCCGAACGGGAAATCGATTTCGGTATCGATTTGCTACCGGAAACAAATCCTATTTCTATTCCTCCTTATAGAATGGCTCCGGCTGAGTTAAAGGAATTGAATGCACAACTTAAAGATTTGCTAGACAAGGGCTTTATAAGGCCTAGCATTTCTCCATGGGGTGCTCCGGTCTTGTTCGTGAAAAAGAAGGATGGGTCCTTGAGAATGTGTATTGACTACCGACAACTCAACAAGGTTACTATCAAGAACAAGTATCCTTTTCCTCGGATTGATGATTTATTTGATCAACTCCAAGGAGCGAGTTACTTCTCAAAGATTGATTTGAGGTCAGGGTACCACCAGCTTAGGGTGAGAAATGAAGATATTTCAAAGACAGCTTTTCGGACTCGATATGGGCATTATGAGTTCGTGGTTATGTCTTTTGGTCTCACAAATGCTCCGGCGGCGTTTATGGATCTGATGAACAGAGTGTTTCGAAATTTCCTTGATTCATTCATTATTGTATTTATCGATGATATCTTGGTGTATTTGAAAAATGAGGTTGACCACAGTGATCATCTAAGGGTAGTATTGCAAACCCTTAGAGAACATAAATTGTTCGCCAAGTATAGCAAGTGCGAGTTTTGGCTGAGGTCGGTGGCATTTCTTGGGCACATCATCTCTAGTGAGGGAGTTGAGGTAGACCCAAGGAAAACAGATGCGGTAAGAAACTGGCCTAGACCCTTGACCCTAACTGACATTAGGAGTTTCTTGGGTCTAGCGGGTTATTATCGAAGGTTCGTAGAAGGCTTTTCATCCATTGCATCTCCTTTGACTTCATTGACTCAAAAAGGTAAAAAGTTTGAATGGTCAGAGGCATGCGAGAGGAGTTTTCAATTATTGAAGGATAGGCTTACTTCCGCTCCGGTGTTAACTTTATCGGAAGGATCTAAAGGGTTCATTGTGTATTGTGATGCATCCCGCGTAGGTTTGGGGTGTGTGCTTATGCAAAATGGGAAGGTGATTGCCTATGCTTCGCGGCAACTTAAGGTGCATGAGAGAAATTATCCTACTCATGACCTTGAGTTAGCGGCCGTGGTGTTTGCTTTAAAAATATGGAGACACTACTTGTATGGTGTTCATGTAGATGTTTTCACTGATCATAAGAGCCTTCAATATGTGTTTACTCAAAAAGATTTGAATCTTCGACAAAGAAGGTGGTTAGAGTTGTTGAAAGATTATGATATGAGTGTCCTATATCATCCCGGCAAGGCAAATGTGGTGGCAGATGCTTTAAGCCTTATGACTATGGGTGGTGTGACTCATATAGATGAAGACAAGAAAGATCTAGTAAAAGATGTTCATCGTTTGACTAGATTGGGAGTGCGATTGGTGAGTTCGCTAAATGGAGGTGCCACGGTTCATCATAGCTCCGAGTCATCATTGGTGGTTGAGGTGAAGTCCAAACAACACCTTGACCAACTATTGATGGAATTAAAGGAATCGGTTCTTGGCAAGGCGAACGAGTCTTTCTCCTTAGGAGAAGATAGTGTATTGAGGTATCAAGGGAGGTTGTGTGTTCCTGATGTGGATGAGGGATCGGATCCTTGATGAAGCCCATGGATCCCACTATTCCATCCATCCCGGTTCTACAAAGATGTATCATGACCTTCGAGAAATATATTGGTGGGAAGGTTTGAAGAAGGATATAGCGGAATTTGTTGCTAAATGTCCGAATTGTCAACAAGTGAAGGCGGAACATCAAAAGCCGGGTGGCTTACTACAGGAGATCCAAATTCCTACTTGGAAGTGGGAAGACATTAATATGGATTTCGTAGTAGGGTTGCCTCGGACTCAAAAGTCATTTGATTCTATATGGGTGATTGTTGATAGATTGACTAAGTCCGCTCACTTTATCCCCGTCAAATCTACATATTCGGTGGAAGATTATGCGAAGATTTTCATAGATGAGATTGTGTGTCGTCATGGTATTCCGTTATCCATCATTTTGGATAGAGGTGCACAATTCACATCTAGATTTTGGAAGTCGTTTCAAAAAGGTTTGGGTACTAAAGTGAAATTAAGTACCGCCTTCCATCCTCAAACGGATGGTCAAGCGGAACGCACGATTCAAACTCTTGAGGATATGCTTAGAGCTTGCATCATTGATTTTAAAGGGAGTTGGGATAAGCATTTGCCGTTGGTGGAGTTTGCGTATAATAATAGCTTTCATTCGTCCATCTCCATGGCTCCCTATGAAGCCTTGTATGGAAGGAGGTGTAGGTCTCCTATAGGATGGTTTGAAGTAGGTGAGTCATCGATATTCGGTCCCGACTTGATTTACAAGACATTGGAGAATGTACATATCATAAGAAATAGGTTGCAAACAGCCTATAGTCGACAAAAGTCCTATGCCGATAATAGAAGAAGGGACTTGGAGTTTGAAGAGGGTGATAAAGTGTATTTAAAAATCTCACCTATGAAGGGTGTGGTAAGATTTGGCAAGAAAGGGAAGTTGAGCCCTCGATATGTAGGCCCTTATGAGATTTTAGAAAGGGTTGGTAAAGTTGCCTATCGTTTAAGATTACCCAATGAGCTAGCTTTGGTTCATCCGGTTTTCCATGTCTCCATGTTGAAGAAGTGTGTCGGGAATCCCGAGTCTATTCTTCCTCTTGAAGGCCTCGGAGTCAAGGATAACCTCTCTTATGAGGAGGTTCCAGTTCAAATCCTTGATAGGCAAGTGAAAAGGTTGAGGAACAAAGAGGTGGTTTCCGTAAAAGTGCTATAGAGGAACCACCTAGTTGAGGGTGCAACATGGGAGGCGGAAGCCGACATGAAAACCCGTTATCCTCATCTTTTTGATGTGTAAGGTTAGTATCTCTCTCTAATGATAAAAATACGTTAGATATTGTGAATCTCTGTTGTTTTTGTGAAAACTTGCAAAACTCCTAGTTTGGAGACTTCTAAAATGAAGGCGCTTTAAGGTGACCTTAGATAAATTTGGAAGTTGTTTGGTTTCTTGCATATTTGAGACAAGTTTGGTGATTTAGATATGGTAAATTGATGTTTTGAAGTATTTTTATGAAATAATATAGTTCATGCTAACTAAATATTGTGAATTGGTTGAGCTGCTAGTCTTGAGTCTACTCCCACATTTTAAGAGTGTTTGGTGTCATTCGGGGACGAATGTTCCTAAGGGGGGGATAATGTAACATTTTGAAATACCGAGGTCATGTGATAAGACTTAAATGGTCTCCTTAGGATCTAAACCAGTGTTCCTACCCAATTAGGCATATTTAGAGTCTTTGAAGTGGTGTCTTAACCGAAACTCTTATACGTCCGGCAAATTGGGTCATAAGAGGGCTAGAGTGTCCTTTTGAGTTAACCTAGTTAAAGAGTCGGAATATGGTAAATGGTTGTTACCATAGGTGTAAAATATAGTGTGGGATGGTTTCATTCTGGAAAAGTCAGGGTACGACTCCCCGAGGACCAAACAAGGACCCTCGAGGAGGACTCTAGAAATAGCAGGGCATGACGGACCCCATGACGGGGCGTCACAGGCGCGACGGGACGTCAAGGTCTCCGTCGTGCCAGCCTTGGTGCCGTAGGACAAACCTCCACCTGCACAAGTCTCTGACCAACGTGACGGATGTGCAGGACGGAGGGATGTCTGTCCGTCACGCCCACGACGGACCGTCGTGCCATCCTTGGTGTCTGGGGAGAAAGCCTCCGCCTGCACAAGTCTCTGACCAACGTGACGGATGTGCAGGACGGAGGGATGTCAGTTCGTCATGACCACGACGGACCGTCGTCGGGGATCCGTCGTGGAAGGTCTGTGGCAGTTTTGGAAAAGTTAGTTTTAGTTAGTTAATTAATTAATTGACTTAGGGGTAATTAGGGGTTTAAGAGAGACTAATTAAGTGACTTAAGACCCCACTATAAATACCCAACCCTCATTAGCCTAATCATTCTCTCAAAAACAAAACTCTCTTCCTTCTCTCTACTTTCTCTCTCTATTGGAAGACTCCATTGGAGATCAACTTGGGGAAATCATTGGGGGTTGATTTAGCAAGAAATTCACCATCAAAACGTCATCAAACCTTAAGGTATGGGATCTAATTCACCTTTGAGATTCTTTCCTCAAAGGGTTCCTTCAAAGCTTTTTCCAAAAAGTTGAGTTTCTTATGGGTTTCATCCAAATCCGAATTTGATCATGTGAATTGAGTTAATTATGTATTCTTTGGGTTAGAATGAATAGATTATCATGAATTGTAACTTGATTATGGTCAATTGATGTAGTTTGATCTAGGTTGTGGGTGATGACCCCTAACCCTTAACCCTAAATGTTGAATTGATATGGATTAGGTTGAGTTTGATAGAATTGACCTCATAATAAGTTAAATGGTCTTTAATGATTGTCATTGTATTGATTATGGATCTATTATGATGAATTGAAGTTCTTCACACCTATGTTCTTGAATATTGAATCTAAGTTAAGAAGATACACTTGAGATCATGTTACTAGGCTTTGATGTAGTATTGCTTCATAGTATAGTGCTTCTCCTTGATTAGTTCTTGTGATTTATTATTGAATTACATCGATGTGATGATCTAAGATTGGTTGATCTATGGGTTGATGGTAAGGCCCTTTATTGATGGACTAGGGAGGAGTATTGGTAAGTCTTGATGATCCTAGCCTTCACTTCAAATTATGGTTAATTGTCATCAAGTGATAATATTATGTTGAAGTATGCTTTGATTGATGTGATAAGATGATATGATACATGAACTTATATGCTTAGGTTGGTTGTGAGGTTGCTAAGTGTAATGTAATATAGGGAAGTTGTTCGATGTGCCCTATTATGATGAGATGTACGAGGGTTGACTTCACCTATATGGAATTGTTAATGAAAGGACATAATTCTCATACAATTCTTATTTGAGCTATAATGATGATATACAAGGGATTGACCCTTCTATGTAATTAAATTGAGAAGATTAATAAAGATTAAAGGCTTCTCTACAAATGGGGACTTAGCTTAGCACCGAGTGAACTTGACATTGAGAGGTGTTGACTTCCCCTAGAGGAATATTCACCATTTGTTCCTTATAGAGTGTTGACTTCCCTTAGAGGAATACTCACCTATGGATCTACGTGAAGTGTTGACTTTCCTTGAGAAATATTCACTCATGAATTCTCATGAGATGAGGCCCCATTACCGAATGGTATATAGAGGGAATACCTATCTCTTAGTTCTTGAACTATGTTGCCACCATAGGATACTAGCTAGTGGATCCACCTAGATAGCTATGTTCACGTTAGGTTCTACCTTAGCCGGTAGACCACCTTCCATCGGTGTAAGGTTTCATGACACCGGATTCCACATTCGATTATGTGGTCTATGTCGGTTAAGGCAAATGTTCCCTAAACTAAAATGAATGAATGAATAAGGTATAGGCTAATTAAAGTAACTTGAGAGGTTTGCTTTAGCTTAGGTAGGGGCATGGGACTCTACCTACGCCTTGCACGAGTTTGCCTTGATAGGAACTTTGAGAGGTCAATATTATGTATGTAAGGCGATAGTATGATGAAAAAGGTTGGGATGTTGAGTAACATGCTTATGAATATAATGTTGTTGTCTTTGCTTGAAGTAGGATGTATCATGACATGACGAGTATGTTGGTGAGTAAATTGGTAATTGTAGTCTTGGTAGGTTACTTGATTGAGTAGGAGATATGGTAATTTTACTTGATCGTTGCACTTGTGACTTATTGAAGGTTATCATTAGTATGCTTTGCTTTGCTATGGTATAATTTCATATGTAGTCTATTATGTTTTCATAAATGTCCCTTTCTAAATATATTTGATTGGTAATTGTATATGAGATTTCATACTTAGTACATGTGGAGTACTAATCCCTTTTCTTTCCCTTTTCCCCAAACATTTTAGGTTCGGGTCGCTGAGCTTGATCCAAATTGCTAGGAAGGAAGACTTGGATAATTTGTCATCCAAGTGGTAGGTCCTCACTCTCTCGAGGACGTGGCCGATATCTCTCTTTTATGATGTGTAGTTACTATGATTCTATGTTGACTCTATTGTTCTCTTGAGACGATGTAGTAGACAGCCTATATGTGGCTTCTTTCATTTGATGTAGGGCTATGCCCAAGACTTATTGTGATCGATAGATGGTCTATGAGATGAGACGGTTTTATGACTATTATTTTCTGAATATATAAGTGTATGAAATAAAAGTAGAAGACTAAGTAATCTTCGTATATGAACAAGTCTATGTATACTTGATATATATAATGATGTGTATGTAGAGGTCTATGTAAACCTCCGAGTAGTTCTAGATAAAAAGTTTTTAATTCTTACTGATTTTTAGTCGATGAATGCTATGACGAAGCTAAGAGGCTTGTCTTAGTCCTCCGAGAGGACGACGACGCCGGTTACGTCTAGGGGGTAAACCCGGATGTGACAAACTTGGTATCAGAGCATGAGGTTGAATATCCTTGATGTTAACGTCTCTCTCTCAACCACGTTATTTAAGTTTGTATTCATAATTGTGAAGCGCGCCACACTTATGAATAGGAACTTATTTGATGATTAGGAATCATTCTCATTGTTGGAAATCCATATCGTGCCCCTAGAATGTACGTCGTATATGCTTTCGCCTGAACCTTGTGTTTTGGTTATAGGAGATGAATACTAGAAGAAATGCGGCTCGAAGACTTGAGGAAGAGATGGCTGCTGCGGGAATTCCTCGTGACGAACCTGCTCCTCCTCTTGAAGAGGTTGCTATTGATGACCAGGTTCCTGCTGATCCTCCACCGATGACAGAAGCTCAGATGAGAGCTATTATTGCTCAAATGGCTCAAGCCATGACTACTCAAGCTCAAGCCGCAACAGTGCAAGCCCAAGCTATGACTGCCCAGCCAATAGGGATTTGGCACCTAGAGTCCATGAACAGACTATGGCCTCCAGACTTAGGGATTTCACTCGAATGAATCCTCCTGTCTTTTATGGGTCGAAGGTTGATGAAGACCCTCAGGAATTTATTGATGAGGTTCACAAGATTTTGTGTGCTATGGGGCTGTCGTCTAGCGAGAATGCCGAGTTGGCCTCCTACCAACTCAAGGATGTCGCTCAGATATGGTATGCGCAATGGAAGGACAACAGGCCACTTGGAAGTGGGTTAGTGACATGGGAGTTATTCAAAGGGGCCTTCATTGATCGGTTCTTCCCTAGAGAGATGAGGGAAACGAAGGTGGTGGAATTCATCAATCTCCGTCAAGGAACGATGAGTGTTCATGAGTATTCTCTGAAATTTACTCAATTGGCCAAATATGCTCCATCTTTGGTCTCCGATCCTAGAGACGAAATGAGTCGATATGTGACAGGTATATCGGACGATTTACAAGAGGAGTGTCAATCGGCTATGCTACATGATAACATGAATATTGGTCGTCTCATGGTGCATGCAAGAAGGGTTGAGGAGGCTAGATCAAAAAGGAAGGATAAGGACTCAAGGAGGACAAGGTCTTCTGAGAGTGAAACTGCCAAAGATAGGTTGGGAATTCAAGACAGGCCTAGATTCAAAAAGAGGTTCTCAAACCACGCTCCATCAAAATTTCCCAAGACTAGGGATTCTAAAGCTCCTAGACCAAAAGTTGCCAAGGGAAAGGATGGGAACTCATCTAATGAGAAGCCTACATGTTCTAAGTGTGGTAAAGGTCACTATAGAGAATGTTTGATTGGAACGGGAAATTGCTATGGTTGTGGAAAGATTGGTCACAAGGTGCGGGATTGTCCAAATGCTAAGGGACAAGAGAGGGGTGGTCAGTCAAGTGGTTCAAATGATGTTCCCAAAAAGAACCGTTTTTATGCTCTTCGTTCGAGAGATGACCAAGAGGCCTCTCCCGATGTGGTGACTGGTATGTTACAAATCTTTTCCACTGATGTGTATACATTACTTGATCCGGGTGCTACTTTGTCTTTCGTTACTCCATTAGTAGCTAAGAAGTTTAGTACCTTACCTGATATTTTGCATGAACCTATTTTGGTGTCTACTCCGGTTGGTGAATCAGTGGTAGCAAAAAGGGTCTACCGAAATTGTCCTATTTCAATGCCTCATAGAGTTTCTCATATTGATCTAGTTGAGCTAGACATGATTGATTTTGATGTCATATTAGGTATGGACTGGTTGCATGCTAGTTTCGCTTCCATCAATTGTAGGACCAAAATTGTGAGGTTTTGTTTCCCAAATGAACCCGTTATAGAGTGGAAGGGTGGAAATTCTCTTCCTAGAGGTCGTTTCATAACATGCCTAAAAGAGTGTAAAATGATCTTGAAGGGGTATCTCTACCATATTGTGAGAGTCCAAGAAGTGGATTCCGAAGTTCCTCCTATAGAGTCAGTCCCCGTGGTGAGTGAATTTACGGAGGTCGTTCCTGATGACCTTCCTGGCATTCCTCCCGAACGGGAAATCGATTTCGGTATCGATTTGCTACCGGAAACAAATCCTATTTCTATTCCTCCTTATAGAATGGCTCCGGCTGAGTTAAAGGAATTGAATGCACAACTTAAAGATTTGCTAGACAAGGGCTTTATAAGGCCTAGCATTTCTCCATGGGGTGCTCCGGTCTTGTTCGTGAAAAAGAAAGATGGGTCCTTGAGGATGTGTATTGATTACCGGCAACTCAACAAGGTTACCATCAAGAACAAGTATCCTCTTCCTCGGATTGATGATTTATTTGATCAACTCCAAGGAGCGAGTTACTTCTCAAAGATTGATTTGAGGTCAGGATACCACCAGCTTAGGGTGAGAAATGAAGATATTTCAAAGACAGCTTTTCGGACTCGATATGGGCATTATGAGTTCGTGGTTATGTCTTTTGGTCTCACAAATGCTCCGGCGGCATTTATGGATCTGATGAACAGAGTGTTTCGAAAGTACCTTGATTCATTCGTTATTGTATTTATCGATGATATCTTGGTGTATTCGAAAAATGAGGTTGACCACATGGATCATCTAAGGGTAGTATTGCAAACCCTTAGGGAACATAAATTGTTCGCCAAGTATAGCAAGTGCGAGTTTTGGCTAAGGTCGGTGGCATTTCTTGGGCACATCATCTCTAGTGAGGGAGTTGAGGTAGACCCAAGGAAGACAGATGCGGTAAGAAACTGGCCTAGACCCTTGACCCCAACTGATATTATCGAAGGTTCGTAGAAGGTTTTTCTTCCATTGCATCTCCTTTGACTTCATTGACTCAAAAAGGCAAAAAGTTTGAATGGTCAGAGGCATGTGAGAAGAGTTTTCAATTATTGAAGGATAGGCTTACTTCCGCTCCGGTGTTAACTTTACCGGAAGGATCTAAAGGGTTCATTGTGTATTGTGATGCATCCCGCGTAGGTTTGGGGTGTGTGCTTATGCAGAATGGGAAGGTGATTGCCTATGCTTCGCGGCAACTTAAGGTGCATGAGAGAAATTATCCTACTCATGACCTTGAGTTAGCGGCCGTGGTGTTTGCTTTAAAAATATGGAGACACTACTTGTATGGTGTTCATGTAGATGTTTTCACTGATCATAAGAGCCTTCAATATGTGTTTACTCAAAAAGATTTGAATCTTCGACAAAGAAGGTGGTTAGAGTTGTTGAAAGATTATGATATGAGTGTCCTATATCATCCCGGCAAGGCAAATGTGGTGGCAGATGCTTTAAGCCGTATGACTATGGGTGGTGTGACTCATATAGATGAAGACAAGAAAGATCTAGTAAAAGATGTTCATCGTTTGACTAGATTGGGAGTGCGATTGGTGAGTTCGCTAAATGGAGGTGCCACGGTTCATCATAGCTCCGAGTCATCATTGGTGGTTGAGGTGAAGTCCAAACAACACCTTGACCAACTATTGATGGAATTAAAGGAATCGGTTCTTGGCAAGGCGAACGAGTCTTTCTCCTTAGGAGAAGATAGTGTATTGAGGTATCAAGGGAGGTTGTGTGTTCCTGATGTAGATGGGTTGAGGGATCGGATCCTTGATGAAGCCCATGGATCCCACTATTCCATCCATCCCGGTTCTACAAAGATGTATCATGACCTTCGAGAAATATATTGGTGGGAAGGTTTGAAGAAGGATATAGCGGAATTTGTTGCTAAATGTCCGAATTGTCAACAAGTGAAGGCGGATAATCAAAAGCCGGGTGGCTTACTACAGGAGATCCAAATTCCTACTTGGAAGTGGGAAGACATTAATATGGATTTCGTAGTAGGGTTGCCTCTGACTCAAAAGTCATATGATTCTATATGGGTGATTGTTGATAGATTGACTAAGTCCGCTCACTTTATCCCCGTCAAATCTACATATTCGGCGGAAGATTATGCGAAGATTTTCATAGATGAGATTGTGTTTCGTCATGGTATTCCGTTATCCATCATTTCGGATAGAGGTGCACAATTCACATCTAGGTTTTTGAAGTCGTTTCAAAAAGGTTTGGGTACTAAAGTGAAATTAAGTACCGCCTTCCATCCTCAAACGGATGGTCAAGCGGAACGCACGATTCAAACTCTTGAGGATATGCTTAGAGCTTGCATCATTGATTTTAAAGGGAGTTGGGATAAGCATTTGCCGTTGGTGGAGTTTGCGTATAATAATAGCTTTCATTCGTCCATCTCCATGGCTCCCTATGAAGCCTTGTATGGAAGGAGGTGTAGGTCTCCTATAGGATGGTTTGAAGTAGGTGAGTCATCGATATTCGGTCCCGACTTGATTTACAAGACATTGGAGAATGTACATATCATAAGAAATAGGTTGCAAACAGCCTATAGTCGACAAAAGTCCTATGCCGATAATAGAAGAAGGGACTTGGAGTTTGAAGAGGGTGATAAAGTGTATTTAAAAATCTCACCTATGAAGGGTGTGGTAAGATTTGGCAAGAAAGGGAAGTTGAGCCCTCGATATGTAGGCCCTTATGAGATTTTAGAAAGGGTTGGTAAAGTTGCCTATCATTTAAGATTACCCAATGAGCTAGCTTTGGTTCATCCGGTTTTCCATGTCTCCATGTTGAAGAAGTGTGTCGGGAATCCCGAGTCTATTCTTCCTCTTGAAGGCCTCGGAGTCAAGGATAACCTCTCTTATGAGGAGGTTCCGGTTCAAATCCTTGATAGGCAAGTGAAAAGGTTGAGGAACAAAGAGGTGGTTTCCGTAAAAGTGCTATAGAGGAACCACCTAGTTGAGGGTGCAACATGGGAGGCGGAAGCCGACATGAAAACCCGTTATCCTCATCTTTTTGATGTGTAAGGTTAGTATCTCTCTCTAATGATAAAAATACGTTAGATATTGTGAATCTCTGTTGTTTTTGTGAAACCTTGCAAAACTCCTAGTTTGGAGACTTCTAAAATGAAGGCGCTTTAAGGTGACCTTAGATAAATTTGGAAGTTGTTTGGTTTCTTGCATATTTGAGACAAGTTTGGTGATTTAGATATGGTAAATTGATGTTTTGAAGTATTTTTATGAAATAATATAGTTCATGCTAACTAAATATTGTGAATTGGTTGAGCTGCTAGTCTTGAGTCTACTCCCACATTTTAAGAGTGTTTGGTGTCATTCGGGGACGAATGTTCCTAAGGGGGGGATAATGTAACATTTTGAAATACCGAGGTCATGTGATAAGACTTAAATGGTCTCCTTAGGATCTAAACCAGTGTTCCTACCCAATTAGGCATATTTAGAGTCTTTGAAGTGGTGTCTTAACCGAAACTCTTATACGTCCGACAAATTGGGTCATAAGAGGGCTAGAGTGTCCTTTTGAGTTAACCTAGTTAAAGAGTTGGAATATGGTAAATGGTTGTTACCATAGGTGTAAAATATAGTGTGGGATGGTTTCATTCTGGAAAAGTCAGGGTACGACTCCCCGAGGACCAAACAAGGACCCTCGAGGAGGACTCTAGAAATAGCAGGGCATGACGGACCCCATGACGGGGCGTCACAGGCGCGACGGGACGTCAAGGTCTCCGTCGTGCCAGCCTTGGTGCCGTAGGACAAACCTCCACCTGCACAAGTCTCTGACCAACGTGACGGATGTGCAGGACGGAGGGATGTCTGTCCGTCACGCCCACGACGGACCGTCGTGCCATCCTTGGTGTCTGGGGAGAAAGCCTCCGCCTGCACAAGTCTCTGACCAACGTGACGGATGTGCAGGACGGAGGGATGTCAGTTCGTCATGACCACGACGGACCGTCGTCGGGGATCCGTCGTGGAAGGTCTGTGGCAGTTTTGGAAAAGTTAGTTTTAGTTAGTTAATTAATTAATTGACTTAGGGGTAATTAGGGGTTTAAGAGAGACTAATTAAGTGACTTAAGACCCCACTATAAATACCCAACCCTCATTAGCCTAATCATTCTCTCAAGAACAAAACTCTCTTCCTTCTCTCTACTTTCTCTCTCTATTGGAAGACTCCATTGGAGATCAACTTGGGGAAATCATTGGGGGTTGATTTAGCAAGAAATTCACCATCAAAACGTCATCAAACCTTAAGGTATGGGATCTAATTCACCTTTGAGATTCTTTCCTCAAAGGGTTCCTTCAAAGCTTTTTCCAAAAAGTTGAGTTTCTTATGGGTTTCATCCAAATCCGAATTTGATCATGTGAATTGAGTTAATTATGTATTCTTTGGGTTAGAATGAATAGATTATCATGAATTGTAACTTGATTATGGTCAATTGATGTAGTTTGATCTAGGTTGTGGGTGATGACCCCTAACCCTTAACCCTAAATGTTGAATTGATATGGATTAGGTTGAGTTTGATAGAATTGACCTCATAATAAGTTAAATGGTCTTTAATGATTGTCATTGTATTGATTATGGATCTATTATGATGAATTGAAGTTCTTCACACCTATGTTCTTGAATATTGAATCTAAGTTAAGAAGATACACTTGAGATCATGTTACTAGGCTTTGATGTAGTATTGCTTCATAGTATAGTGCTTCTCCTTGATTAGTTCTTGTGATTTATTATTGAATTACATCGATGTGATGATCTAAGATTGGTTGATCTATGGGTTGATGGTAAGGCCCTTTATTGATGGACTAGGGAGGAGTATTGGTAAGTCTTGATGATCCTAGCCTTCCCTTCAAATTATGGTTAATTGTCATCAAGTGATAATATTATGTTGAAGTATGCTTTGATTGATGTGATAAGATGATATGATACATGAACTTATATGCTTAGGTTGGTTGTGTGGTTGCTAAGTGTAATGTAATATAGGGAAGTTGTTCGATGTACCCTATTATGATGAGATGTACGAGGGTTGACTTCACCTATATGAATTGTTAATGAAAGGACATAATTCTCATACAATTCTTATTTGAGCTATAATGATGATATACAAGGGATTGACCCTTCTATGTAATTAAATTGAGAAGATTAATAAAGATTAAAGGCTTCTCTACAAATGGGGACTTAGCTTAGCACCGAGTGAACTTGACATTGAGAGGTGTTGACTTCCCCTAGAGGAATATTCACCATTTGTTCCTTATAGAGTGTTGACTTCCCTTAGAGGAATACTCACCTATGGATCTACGTGAAGTGTTGACTTTCCTTGAGAAATATTCACTCATGAATTCTCATGAGATGAGGCCCCATTACCGAATGGTATATAGAGGGAATACCTATCTCTTAGTTCTTGAACTATGTTGCCACCATAGGATACTAGCTAGTGGATCCACCTAGATAGCTATGTTCACGTTAGGTTCTACCTTGGCCGGTAGACCACCTTCCATCGGTGTAAGGTTTCATGACACCGGATTCCACATTCGATTATGTGGTCTATGTCGGTTAAGGCAAATGTTCCCTAAACTAAAATGAATGAATGAATAAGGTATAGGCTAATTAAAGTAACTTGAGAGGTTGGCTTTAGCTTAGGTAGGGGTATGGGACTCTACCTACGCCTTGCACGAGTTTGCCTTGATAGGAACTTTGAGAGGTCAATATTATGTATGTAAGGCGATAGTATGATGAAAAAGGTTGGTATGTTGAGTAACATGCTTATGAATATAATGTTGTTGTCTTTGCTTGAAGTAGGATGTATCATGACATGACGAGTATGTTGGTGAGTAAATTGCTAATTGTAGTCTTGGTAGGTTACTTGATTGAGTAGGAGATATGGTAATTTTACTTGATCGTTGCACTTGTGACTTATTGAAGGTTATCATTAGTATGCTTTGCTTTGCTATGGTATAATTTCATATGTAGTCTATTATGTTTTCATAAATGTCCCTTTCTAAATATATTTGATTGGTAATTGTATATGAGATTTCATACTTAGTACATGTGGAGTACTAATCCCTTTTCTTTCCCTTTTCCCCAAACATTTTAGGTTCGGGTCGCTGAGCTTGATCCAAATTGCTAGGAAGGAAGACTTGGATAATTTGTCATCCAAGTGGTAGGTCCTCACTCTCTCGAGGACGTGGCCGATATCTCTCTTTTATGATGTGTAGTTACTATGATTCTATGTTGACTCTATTGTTCTCTTGAGACGATGTAGTAGACAGCCTATATGTGGCTTCTTTCATTTGATGTAGGGCTATGCCCAAGACTTATTGTGATCGATAGATGGTCTATGAGATGAGACGGTTTTATGACTATTATTTTCTGAATATATAAGTGTATGAAATAAAAGTAGAAGACTAAGTAATCTTCGTATATGAACAAGTCTATGTATACTTGATATATATAATGATGTGTATGTAGAGGTCTATGTAAACCTCCGAGTAGTTCTAGATAAAAAGTTTTTAATTCTTACTGATTTTTAGTCGATGAATGCTATGACAAAGCTAAGAGGCTTGTCTTAGTCCTCCGAGAGGACGACGACGCCGGTTACGTCTAGGGGGTAAACCCGGATGTGACATTAGAACTCCTTCCTTTTTCACATTGGAAAGGGACACACACTCATATACAAGTTCACTCGGTGCTAAGCTAAGTTCCCTTTATCGAAAAAGCCTTTATTAACATTTATTTATAAAACATAAGCTTAGGAGAGTCATCCCTTCATATGCTTAGCTCACAGGTCATAGATGAGAGTTCATCAACCTAATTCATGTGAGAAATCCTTTCACATGGATATATCATATGTATAGCACCATCTAGTTTAGGGTACACATGAATACATCTTTCAAGGCCCCTCTCTAGTCTAGATCTTCATACATGTGTGTGTGTGTATATATATATGTGAGCAAATCTTTCACATAAGACATTAAGACCACACATGACCATACATTCATATTCATGCACATAGAAACCAAACCTAGGAACTATCCTATCAAGGTACACATGTGCAATGCATAGGCAAAGTCCCATACCCTTGCCCATACACCTATCAAGTCATACTAGCTAAGGAAACACATATCATACTTTCATAAACATCATCTTAACATACATAGTAGTAGACACTAGTGAATATGAGAACTACCTTTCATTTAGACACCATGACCTATACTACTTGTAACATGCATGTAAAGTGAGTGTGTATGTACATTGGTCAACATGATCACATAATGGCTATCAACAACAAATTGAGGCAGCCACCCTCTTGACCATAATACTCTTTCAAGCATAGACCACACAACACACAATAGCATAGGAGACAAGTCAACTTCATGTTACACTTAAGACTTCTAACTTGTACTATCCATGCATTCACATAGGGGTACATAGATAAGGGATTATTAACCATTTTAACACATCAATGGCAGCATTTACCCTAACATGGATATACACATGCTTATACAATAGCCATACAACCTAGATCACAACTAGAATAGGAAAGTAGGCATAAACTTCTCATAGTTTCATCATGAACACATGTTCATCAATTTGCCTTCAAGGCCATGGTCAACACATATAAAATGACAATAAATTAAACACCGCCACCATAAGTGAACCATACCACACAATTCCATACAAGGCTTTATCAACTATATTAATACAGAAAAGTAGAAGAGATAAGTATTCTTACCAATCCTTTAGCCTTTGGTCATCATTGATCATTACTACTATTTCATCAATACTACAAGTATAGGCAATAGCTAAAACATAATATTCATATAAGAAATCATTAACAAGCTACTACAAGGCCATACTACAAACTAATACAACATATCATTAATATGTTAGAATGTAGAAGGACATAGACAATCAATCAATTTCACTTACATGGATTATAGATCATATTTCATCACTAATATCAATCAAAGGCAATAGCTAATCATACACTTAGTCATAACGAGATCATGCTTAAAGCACTTCAAGATCAAGCTTTCAACATAGGCATTAGGCTTATTAATTCGCTAGACTAGAGAGGAATTAGCCGATACTATTGATCTCTAAGGCCTTGATCATCAATCATATTTTAACTATATTGTACATTTTAGTCAGTAGCTAATTAGACCATTACTCAAAGAATTCATGCTTCACATAATCTAAAGATATAGACCACATCACATACATAGTATTTTTAATCGATAGATTAGAAGGACTAGATCAATTCATTCCTATCATTCTTTACTTTGATCAGACGATATTCCTATCTATAATTCAATCATTATATAACCTAAAAAGTACCTACAAGCAACTTAACGTAATCCAAAGTCTTACAACAATCGACATAAAGCCAACCTTACAGTGAATACATAGATCATATAGTAGTCATGTGGAATTCTTCATACGTTGATCCATATTGATCCTTCAAAATAAATTCAACATTAATTCATGTAAATAACAGTAGATATAACCACTTCAACGTAATAGAATCACAATTCAATAGGTAACAAATCAAGATCACAAAGCCATACATAGACTAAAATCGAGTTTTTTAGAGAGCATGGGTTCATCATGCAATTGGATTGAAAACCACGTCCAAATCAGTATATAATCACTAACACATTCATATTATGCCTTTAAAATCAATTTAAGAAAGAACCCATGGCAGATTGAAGAAGAAGATGTTTGATCATATTTTTCTCTTTTGAAACTTTGAGATTTAACTCTCTAGATGGAAGGATAACTAGAGATGAAGATCACCATACCTTTATCTAAATGAAGAACTCTAGAACGTGGTGAAGAAATCATGCCATTCCAAGCTCCAAGCTGTTCTTGAGCTTCAACAACAATGGAGGTTTCTAGGGAGAAGATTTTTGGAGGGAAAGATTTCTTACGTGTGTATGGGATTGGGAATGGGAGGTTCACGTGTTTGATGACTTGTATACACCCAAAATTAGGTAAATAACTCAATTAGAGTCAGTTTAGGACGTGGGGTGAATTTCCCATTCACCCCTTTAATAAACAGTACGCAGGCACAGATTGCAGGCCACCATCGACGGAACCACCTACTGGCCATTGGTCAGTCGACGGGCCGTGCATTGGCTTTCATTGATTGTTCCTTGGCTAATTTTTGGCTTGATAACTTCCCAATCTAAGTACCAATTGTCGATACCTAACCTACGGGCCGTTGGTTGACCAACTGGCCGTCATTTGGTTCATCGATTGACACTGCCAAGGCAGTGTCTCGACCAGCCTTGGGTCCTTCTTTTGGACTATTTTGCGGGGCCCTTTAGAAGTTGTTTTCGTATGTTTCCAATGTAAATACAACCCTTAACAACTTTTAGACATTCCACATAAGTTTTACTCAAAACAAACACCTTCAACACGTCCAAACATGCAAGGCCCCATCAAGACACACACATGCATCTCGAGGCTATCTTTCGAACGTCTTGGACGTTCTTGGACGTTTGACCTCCAAACTTCTCGAAACTTCATATGATATCATTTAACATCATTATAAATCATTTTAAGACTTAATAATCTCATTCATACACATATAAGCATGCATAGAAATATGAGGCACATAGGTGACTAATTGTCGAACGTCTTGTTTGACCCTTGACGTTTGACTTCCAAATCACCTCAAACTTCGCCTACTGCTCTCTATACACCCTATATCATTTTGGGGGTCTTACATTTATATGTTTGATATACAATCTGCCCATATCAAGCTAACTTGCTTCAAGTGTCTAGTCCATCATATATGTTATTTTGTCACATGTTCATACGTTCCCTTTATTGGTTATTACTCAACATTGTGTTAGTTATATGTACTAACTTGGAATATGTATCCGTTCTTAAGTTGAATCTGCCCACGTTCCCCCTTGGTTCCACATTCATGAACACCTTGTATTTGATATTAGTTAGTAAGTATCATATAGAGTTCAAATCTCTTGGCTGAATGTTAAATGTCTTCACACTACTATAAATTGTATTATTAGTGACCATTATTTAGAGGTAATAAATTAATTGCCACTACTTTGTTCTTTATGAGCAAATTTTACCGACAAGTATGTAATGGTCAGCAATAAATTCATTTTATTGGCAATTAAAGTAAGTAGCCTGTAAAGGTATTTCAAGGATTTGAAATTGCCTTCATAAAATTTTCCTCCCCATAATTTCTTCCCCTATCCTTTACTTTTACTTCAATTAATAAGAATAGATATTTTTTTCTTCTGAATTTTATTTTAATTTTCTTTGATTCAGCCACTTTATGTATCTCCTATCTCTCAGCGAATTAGGGTTTGGAAACCACAAAGAAGAACAAGAGTTAAATCTGCTGCTCTACAAGGATATTTATTAGGTCAGTACTCGATGAAATTTGGTATTTTATTTTTTGATGTTTGATTTGGATATTGAACTTATTTTCTAGATTCCCAACATTCATATGACTTTATTCCTAGATTCCCAATATTTGATTATTGAATATTTATTTTATTTTTGATGTTGAATTGAAACAACTATCGAAAAATGAGAAATTTTTGCAAAGGGGTGGACGAAAAAGCTTTTACCATGTTTCTCTTGTTATTGTTAGAAGGGTGGCAGCTTAGGGGCGAAAGCCTAGCATTGGTCGATCCCTATTGGTATGGAAGGGTGGCAGCTCAGGGGCGAAATCCTAGCATGGGCCGATCCAAAATTGTGTAATAACAAGGGCAGCATAAAATTCCTTGCATGGGTCATCCTCTCCCACCACTGATCAACTGGTCATTTGTGTCATATGTCTTATAAAAATTATAACGCACAGAAAAGTAAAGAAAAGAATGTAACATACATGATTCCACAAGTATAAGAAAAGGTGGTCTCAAATCCTTAGCTATTTGTATTTGGTTTAACTTGAGATATCACTTTACATATGGTTGTATTACGCCTTGCATATTCAGTACATTATTTCGTACTGACGTCCCTTATTGGGGATGCTGCATTTCATGCTACAGGTTCAAGTACACAACTAAGCGATCTCTCCAATAGAAGAACATGATGCTCAGTGGTTGTTGGTGAGCTCCACGTTGATTCGGGGCTTTTCCGAGTCTATACTATGCATATTTTCAGTCGTACAGTCATGGATTCCAGTAGAGGCTTGTAGACATTGTAAAGTTATCATTTTTATCTATAGTTTCCCTTTTAACATATATCGATTCAGCTAGTCGACATGTGTTGTATAAGAAGCGCATAGTAGTTAACTTTTTCATCATAGGTCACTTGTACATCATGTGCTCATATGGTACTTGTCCGCCTCACCTAGGGTTGGGGTGTGACAGTTATGAACTCGATTTCCTATGCGACTAGTGACAGTAGAATATGTTTAAATTTTTAATACCCCGTACCTTCCAATATATACGAATAACTACACTAAAAAACAACTCAAATTCGGTATAGTAAAATGTGGTATTCTATGTAAAAGTCAAAGTGGTAAAGTGCGTATTAGTGCTATGGTCTTGTAAAGAAACTAAGATGGGGAAAATGGTGTAAAACAATTGAGGTGCTTGCTTGACTAAACTATGCTAGTAGGTGACAAGTAGCTGATGTACCTACTTAGAATTAGTGGACTGCATTTTAAGTGAAAAATGGCAAGTAGGTGATGCACCTACTTAGAATTAGTGGACTGAATTTTAAGTTAAATGGAGCAAGTAGGTGATACACCTACTTAGAATAAGTTGACTGAATTTAAGTGAAAAGAGCAGGTAGCTGATGCAGCTACTTAAAAACTTGTGGCAGAAACTAACGAGATGATGCACTTGCTTGCTTAAAAGTAAAGGACCATATTATTTCTCCAATTTTGTAACGGCCTGTATTATGTATATCCTAGTTCTATTCAAGTTATACTTGACATAGACTTATAGTGTAGGTGAGGGATCATGTTTCTTATATGATTAGTGTTGGTTTAAATTAGCTCGGAAGGTGATCTAATGCCTTGCACGTTTCAGCATATGTATTGCAAGTTAACTCCGACGGAAAGTATTAAAGTAAATATAGCAAGGTGGTAATTGATCTTAAAGTTGAATGTTAAGTGCTAAGTTGAAGAAAAGGGATTAACATTCAGAAATTGAAATAAAATAATTGAGCTGCTTGTTTGGCTTAGAGCTAGCAGCTGCATCACCTACTTGAGCTATAATATAGTTAAAGGGCCCAAGTTTGATGGACCAGATTTAGGCTTATATTAATGGGCTCAATTGAATCCCAAACCTATTAAAAAAAATGTGAATGAAAGAGAGCCCAGCAGCCAAATCTGCCAATTGGCCCATTATGGATAAAGCCCAAGTGAAACTAAGTAGGTGCATCACCTACTAAGACTTTTTTTTCCATGTGATTAGGCCAAGTGTGTACCACCTACTTGCATTAATATGGCCCATGTTGAATAAAAGAACAAAGGAAAATGGACAGCCAAGGCCCAATAATCTGAAGTCCAAAAAGGCCCAAATTAAAAGGCCAAGTAGGTGGGTCACCTACTTGACAATATATGGCCCAAAATTGGCCAAGAACGTCGGCCATAGAACCTCCCTTTCAAAAGGATAAAGATCAAGTCTTTTCAGATTCCTTAAGTTTCTTTATTGGTCTCTCTTGTCTTCAATAAGCAGCGCTAAAACACCTTAGCGTTCTTGAGTATTGTCTCATTTTCAAGTAAAAGTTTGAAGGGGAGTTTGAATTCTTGAAGTACAAGTTTAGAGGATAAATTTGCAGAATTAAGGTAAGACTACAACCCATTTGTTTTCCTCTCTTTGAATACATGTTTGGAGTGGAGAATTTTGTATATATTTATCAAGAATTCATGTATTGTGATAAATCCTTGAGTCAATATTCTCCTATTTTGCTGAAAGATTTGAGATTGATAGTTGCTGCCTTATGAATAATGTTGTTGAGGGCAGCTTGGGTATCTTGGGAGAGGATGTATAAAGTTGTATTAATGTGTGGCGGTTCACGTTTGTGTAAGGGTTGTATGGGCCTGCTTTTCGTTAAATACTTAAAATACCTAAAAACACCTAAAATAACCGTCCATGAATTAACTAGGACCCTGGGTGAATTTCCCAAAACACTATTGCTTAGGCCGAGATACCTGCAGAATTGCAGGTGCGAAATGATGCTGGCCATCGACGGACCATTCCATGACCGACGGACCGTATTGCTGGTCTATCGTTTTGATCAGAGACTACTTTTTGGGGGATAATCTCCCACAGCTATGTGTGGAGCCACACCCCCAAACGACGGGGCGCCGTTTAATCGATGGGGCGTCGATGGGGCCATCGTTTGGGACTGTTTTGGCAGCTTGGTTGCCAAGGTTTGGGTCCTCCTCAAGGACCCTTAGGGTGGTACTTGGGTTGTCATACTTGTACGTTTCAACCCTAAACATGTTCATCTCTGTGTTAGAGACCTCTTCTATCAATTTGGACACCAAACAATACATAAAGCATGCAAAGGCACACTAGAACACACTAGCACACACAAAGGCTAACTTCCGAACGTCTTGGTTCTCCTTTGACATTTGACCTCAAACCTATTCAAACAATCTTATACAAGCTGGGACACATCTTATACATGAGTTATTGACTCTTAAAACACATGAGAGTCTCTATTTAACCTTATTTCATTTTTGGGTCATAAAAATATCCCCCACTTGGAAAATATTCGTCCTCGAATAACACCTTTATAAATACTTCTTAGAGGACCAACTCGAACCTAACAGCCCATCATGTATACAGTATTTCTAAGTGAACACACCCAATCATGGAAACTTCAATTCCAAGAAAAAACATAGCTACACATAACCATATAAGAACCTTATAGAGAATTACTTCACTATCCCCAGTTGGAGTAAGCCACACACATGTAATTCTAACATCAAATTCATGATAATTAGGAAACCATCAAGTCCAACAAAGAAATTCATAAACACAAGCAAATTTTGGAAATTTTCAGAAATTATTAGAGAAGCACATACAGGAAAGGGACATGAGGAGATCACTTTTGATCTTCCCTAGATTTGAGAGCATAGAACCTACTATTCTTCTTTGGAGATCTTCCAAATTACTAGGATCATCTTGCTTATCCTCCCTTCCTTTATCCTTAAGATCCGGGCAATCTCTAACCTTGTGCCCATCCTTCCCACACCCAAAGCAACCATCCATGATGGCTAGGCATTTAAAAATGACTTCTTCCACACTTGGAGCAAGTAGAAATGGAAAATGTAGACCAACTACCTTTCTCTTTATCAAGCTTAGAGGTGTTGGAAGAATCTTGGCTGGAATATCTTGGTTTAGTTCTAGGCCTAATTTGCCCCTCGAACTTAGCATGGAAAGACTTATCACCTTCAAACCTAGACCTCTTCTTTTCTCTAGCCCTCTTTTTCCTTAGTTTAGGCTTTTCAATTTATTGGGAAAACACTATAAGACGTGACATATCCATATCATCAACAAGCATTGTCGTACAACATTCTTCTTCGACTAGTTTGGACACTCCCGTCATGAACCTATTCATTAAGTCTCCAGGGTTTGCTACCAAGCTTGGAGCATACTTAGAAAATAGAGTGAATTTCAAGGCATACTCCTTAACACTCAAATTGACTTTTTTAAGGTTTATGAATTCCTCCAACTTAGCCTCCCTCAATTATCAAGGAAAGAACCTATCAAGGAAAGCCGACTTAAAGGTCTCCCACTCTACAGGTCCCGCCTCTACCGGCCTAAAGTATTTCCATTGTTCTTACCACACTTGGGTTATATCTTTCCATTGGCAAGCGGTTTCGCTTTCTCTCTAGAAGTTAATCCCATAATAGCAAGAGTCTTATAGACCTCATCTACGAACCCATTTGGATCCTCCTCCACCTTGGAGCCACTAAATTCCGGAGGGTTCATTCTCAACAACTCCCTAACCTTATAAGCACCCATACCTCCTTTAGGGTTTTCCGGAGCCACCACCTCCCTATCGATTTGGGCCATCAAGGCTAATGACAACAAGTTTATAGAAGTCTTAAACTCCTCTAGAGTGACATTCCCCATTGGAGGGTCATTAGGAACTTGAGGAGGAACTTGTTCTCCTTGGGAAGGAACTTGAGCTTGCACTTGGGGAGGAATGGTAAAGACCCGATGGTATACCCTAGAAGAAATGACATCCTAAAGTTTCCACGCGGCGTATGAGACCCTAAGAAGTCCCACACAAGCCTCTCATATCAATCATTGCACAATATACTCCAAAATATGTAAGAATTTAAAACTTTCTTCACACACGAAGAATACTTTCATTAATACGCAAGCAGAAGACTTATTTATAAACATCAACCTTTAAGATAGTTCCTTAAACAATTTAATTTTAATGTAAAACATTGGGAATAAACCCATACAAGACTTAAAATAATGTCTAAAGACATAAAGGAACATGTGGGTCTTGTCGTCGAATCTATGAGGACTCACCAATACTTCATCTTCAACCCTTAGAAACCTATCCATCATCCATGGCATATCAAGACTTCCAATTTCCTACACATTAGTCAAAAAGGGAAAAGAAGGGGGTAGCACATTAAATGCACTAAGTATGGAAGCCATGCAAAAACCATGAAAAAGGAACATTTAGTATATAAACATGCTTTCATGACATTTTGATAAAACCTTCATAAATGAGTTTAAGAAACATATAACAAGTCATCAATGACATATAAGACATATCTAAGTAGCATTCATCACAAAAGCATATTGACATGGACCTCTCTACTAAAAGTTATCCTAAGACCCACCTAAGTAATATATGAAGCGACCGTCCATACAACCCCTTCACACACACCTATATAGTCCTTAAGACTACCTAAAGTAAAGTTATTCCAATACATTGCATATCACATAGTTCATATTCAATATAACAAGACTCTACACCATTTAGACTCCCTACCTATGACAACTCTAAGACTCACCTATGTAAAACATGAAGAGACCGCCCATACACCATCTTCAATCCTACCTAAGCAATCATCAAATCTACCCTAGATAAGTACCCTTTTTATAAAACATACTTCATTAAGAAAACATATTTTAATTAAAACCGTTTTGAGAGAAAACCATACATTTAGAGGACTTCATATAATGGTCTTGAAGAGACCTAAGGAACCTACATTATAGAATCTTCAAAGCCTACTCGTGCCATGTCTAGATAGCGTCCCATTCCACTACCTAAACGTTGTAGAACTTCTCCAACACTAGAATGTATCCCACATGATGAGAATATGCATTAACCAACATAGACCATACTAGCTAGGCATGGAATATATAGTCTACCTACTCCGATGAAGGGTGTTCAACTTGCAAAGGGTAGAACTAGGACACATCCCATTTAGGCATATGGTTAAGGAATATCAAGGGTTTCTTGTACTCTAGTCTCAACTTGAGTAGATTTACTCCCCAAGCATATTCACTCAGTGCTAGCCTTTGTTCTCATAGAGTAAGTTCAATCAAAAGAGGAATATGAAAGGGTAACATTTCTCAACCTTACCAAATCACAATACTTCTACCAAGGATGGGTCCACTAGGGCTGCCACTCAATGGTTATAAGGATAGCTCTATGACTTTCTTAGAGATATTTTCATGTCGTTCCAGCCAACGTATCCCTAAATCCATCATTCACACGAGAAGGACACTTTTACAACTTTAAACTTTAAGGATATCATAAACTTCTTTACTTATTTCAAGGTCATACATACAAGACAAGGGTGCTTTAGCTTACCAAGTCAAGGAATCACATAATAACATATCTTTCATGCATCAGGAAGAGGGACTTAGGTCTACCAAATCAAGACACAACAATCATCATATCACATGTTCATTATCATCCAAGTACCAAGTAGGGACACTAGGTCTACCACACAACATACCACATCAACACATATAGAAGCTCATCAAAGACTATCATAGCCACATATAGTCATTTAAAGGACAACATGCTTAAACCTCACACATACATATACAACACCATCATATGTTATCACTTACTAATAGGTCTACCACACAACATACCACATCAACACATATAGAAGCTCATCAAAGACTATCATAGCCACATATAGTCATTTAAAGGACAACATGCTTAAACCTCACACATACATATACAACACCATCATATGTTATCACTTACTAAGAATCATAACATCTTCACTCATACAAGACCAAATAAGCATCAATAGAGTACCACACTTCATATCTTCACATTATACAAGGTTATACATGTAGTATAACAAAACATCACATAACATATTCATACTAGCCATAACACCTTATGCATGATCACATTACATCACATAAACATCTTCACATTATACATTCATATAAGCCCTAAACATGATACTACTACAATTTACATAATAATGCCGACAAGGCCATGATCATCACATAATCAACACATAAACAACGCCACCATAAGTGGACCATACCAATCCATAAAAGTTTTATAACAATTCTACACAATATAGAGAGATCAAGTCAACCTACCACCTATCCATCATCATTATCAACAATCTTTAGTCATTTCAATCAATTCAATTCATAAAGGCTCTTACCAATAGCCATCAACACAATTCCAAACAAACCATCCAACAATATACAATATGAATATAATAAATTTAAGGCAGCTTATAAACAATTCAACCATGATATATACATAAATCAATATCCCAAAGCAATCTACACATGAATTCCCTACTATCAAGCCCTAATCAATTCACCCACATTATAGTCAAATTTAGAAATTTGAGAAGGTCAAGGGTTTATGGAGATTTTTATTGGAAAAAAACAATGATAAATCAATAACATCATATCCTAACATTTGAAAACATTTTGCAAGAAGCCTTGACTTAGAGTAGAAATTGGACTTTTTCATAAACTTGAAGATCTATGAAGTCATCTTTGAAATTGACTCTAAGGTGATAGAAAACCTTAGATGAAGAACTCACATACCTTATTAGAATAATTCCAAAGAAACTTGAAGAAGAACTCCATTGAAATCCATCATCCAAGTTCTATCTTGACCTTGAGCTCTCATGGAGGTTTTTGGAGAAAAGTTTTGGTGGAAAGAGTTTTGAATTAGGTTATAGGGTCTAAATGAGAGTTTAATCACTTAAATACTCTTAAAATACCCAAATACACTTAATTTATAAGACTTGGGGTTAATTTCCCAAAACAGCCCAAGACAAACCATGCAGCAGGCATATTTAAAGGTGCCAAACCACGCCCACCAACGATGGACCGTCGTTTGGACGACTTCCCATTGGTTAGGGATTGTGGTTTTGTTCAGAGGATCATGGGGGTGCTCCCTATTGTGAATGCTCGTGGTTTGGTTCGAGTATCCGGGGGTGCTCCCTGGTCGTTTCAAACAGAATGCACCCAACAGTGGAAAGCCACGACTCATTAATGCCCCAACTAAAACACTTTCTTTCCTCGAGTAAGGAAAGTCAAAAACACAGTAGGCTCTTATTTCAAAACACACCACAAATAAATTTCCCCTTCTCAATTAAGCACAAAGGTCATGGATTTGGTTGGTAGTAACAAATAGTCCACATGCAAACTTTTCACAAAAGAAACCCTCTCATTCTCATGAAGCTTTTTCAAAAACAAAGAATCATTTTAAAGTGACAACAAACTCAAACTCAAGAAATGACTCAACTCATTAACTCTTTCACATGCTCACTTGACTCAATTAGAAATTTTCAAAATCACTACTTTTTGAACTTACATACCCTCACAAGAAAGAAATGTCCCAAAACAACACACATATAAACAAAACGACGAACGAAGATGTAGAACTCACACTACTCACAAAGAATCATCTTATGCACACAAATGTCTCACCATATGCTTGCCCATATTTTCAATCAATATTCAATCAACTCCATTTGGTTAGAAATCTCAATGTACTTTGTTAAGCTTGTAATTTAGGCTTAGGGAAGGTTAGGATATCATTTAGGTATAAGTGACTACACCTTCCTTGAACAATACACAACTTATCATTTTCCAACTTTCTTCACTTTCCAAACACATGCACATTCCATAATACTTCCATTTTTCTTTTCTTATTTCCACTAGATGCCCCCACATGCAACAATTTTCCCCACTTTTCAAACCCATGCACATTACACACTACTTTTCATTTTTATTTTCTTATTCCCACTCTAGATGCCCCCACATTCAACAATTCATCGCCACTTTTCAAACCAATGCACATTCCACACTACTTTTTTTATTTTTCTTTTCTTATGTCAACTCTAGATGCCCCACATGCAACCATTTTCAACTTTTGGAGTATACAAGTTTCATTTATTCATTTTCCTTCTTTCTTTTACAAAGTTTTTTCTTTCTTTAAGACTTCCCATCCATCCTTCAATTTATCTCTTCTTTTTTTTTTAATCTTTTTTTATTATATAAGCTCTCATGGTAAGCATCCCTTCAATGAATTTTCCATAACACCCCCACCCCAACTTTGTCTTTTAGACTCAAATTTCACAACCTCAAGTTCAAGGAGGGAAGGGTTCAAAAGAGTTTTTTTTTTTAAAAAAAATAATAAGGCTTGTAATGTGGTAGCCAATAGAAAGGATTAGGCTCAAAGGGGACAACAACTAAGAATATAGTGTAATACTCCGAAAGTCCGTGACCTAATCTAGACACTCACGTGATGAACTAAACCTTAAAACACTGTTTATAAGCCTAAAATAATGTTTATAAAACATTTAGAAAGTTTTAGAGTCAAGGCGTCAAGAAACGTGCATGACGTCTTGAACTAACTAAATTGAAACTAGTTGACCTCCCTATGTTTGTCGAAGGTTTGGGAGGGTCAAAAGAAGTAAAAAACTTGTAAAAACACTTTGAATAGGTAAAATGTAGTATAAAGGGACCAAACGTCTAGTAACTACATCCTGAGGAACCCTCGAAGGGTTCGGGAGGAGGACCCAAACCTTGGCGAACAAGCTGCCTAAGCAGCTTCCGGCAGCCAGAACTTGAGGGTCACTGCGCGACGCACAGCTGACACGTGGAGTGGAAAAAGTTTCCTCGCTATGCGTGCACTTTACGAATTCCACTCCCTCAACCCACATTTCAAAAATAAAATCTGAAATTAGCCCCGCGATGCAAACCGACTTTCCAGATTCGTTGAAATCATATTTTAAGCATTTTGACTTCACAAAAATATCCATTTAAGTGAGGGGTCATTTGGGTAATTTAGGGGGTGATTTTATATTGACTAAAGGTCAGTTGTATGTCATTTTTCACTCAGCTAAATGAAATTCCCAAAACAAAACCCAAAAGCTCTCATCTCTCTCCACTTTCTCTCTCCCTAAATCTTCCATTGAAGAAGTAAGAAAACTTGAAGAAGAAGATCAATTTCTCTAGGATTTCACTTCAATTTTGTGGATTAATCTTCATTAAGGTATGGGTTCTTCACTCTTTGGATTCCTTTCCCTAAGAGGTCCTTTCAAAGTTGATTTCTAAATCACCCAATTCCAAGGGATTTCCTATTCTAATGGGTTTTCTTCTAAACTTCAAATTGATGATAAATTGTGATTGTCTATGACTAATTAAGTGTAGATTGGTTAATTGATGTTAATTGATGCAGTTTCATATAGATCATGTCTGTTTCCCCAATTTCCCCCAAATCTTGGATCTTGCTTGTAAATTCATGGGAATTGAAGAATGTATTGATTGTTAGACTTGTTTTATCTATTCTAATTCATTCGTGGATTGCCTAGGGTAATGTATTGTTGGGATTTGATCTATTTCCAGAAGAATTCATGATGAACCCTATTCCCCTTAACCCTAGGTTATGAATTGAAGTTAATTGGGATAGGGATGATGCAATTGACTTCATATTGCGTTAATTACTATTGTCTGATGATATTACACCTATTGTTGGGTTGAATTGGAAGGTTGATGGTAAAACCTTGATGATGGCTTGTTAAGGAGATTTGGTAAGTCTTGTGATCTTGACCCTTTACTTCAATTATGATTACTTGTGCTTAGTGATGATGTTATATTGAAGTATACCTTGTGATGAGATTGATAAGATTGGTATGATGTTGAGTTGGAATGTCGTGAACTATGGTTTGTAAGTTGTTGTCTAAGATGTAAATGTTATAAGGATGGTGATAACTTACTGATGTGCCTTATTATGATGTGATATGTAAATGTGCTAACCTCACATGTATGAATTGTAATGAAAGGATAATACTCATGCAATTCTTATTGACCTATGATGATGATGGTTATATAAGGGATAGACCCTATGACCTAAATTAAGCTATGATGATTAATAAAGGCTTAAACACATTTTAAAAGGGACTCTAGCTTAGCACCGAGTGAACTTGTTGGTGAGGGGTGGCGCCTTCCCAAGGAGGGAAGTTAGGGTTCCCTATGGTTCTCATGGGGTGGATACCTTCATAGTCCAAAAAGGGCATAGAGTGATGTTTCCATGACATCCCCCAAGCTCCATAAACTATGTTGCCACAATAGAAATACTAGCTAGTGGATCCACCTAGATGATATGTTCATGTTTGGTACTACTTTGGCCGGTAGACCACCTTCCATCGATCTAAGGTGTAACGGCCTGTATTTTGTATGTGGTAGTTCTATTCATGTTATACTTGACATAGACTTATAGTGTAGGTGAGGGATCATGTTTCTTATATGATTAGTGTTGGTTTAAACTAGCTCGCAAGGTGATGTAATGCCTTGCACGTTTCAGCATATGTATTGCAAGTTAACTCCGATGGAAAGTATTTAAGTAATTATAGTAAGGTGTAATTGAGCTAGCAGCTGCATCACCTACTTGATCTATATTATAGTTAAAGGGCCCAAGTTTGATTGACCAGATTTAGGCTTATATTTAGGGGCTCATTTGAAGCCCAAACCTATTAAAGAAAATGTGAATGAAAGAAGGCCCAACAGCCAAATCTGCAAATTGGCCATTATGGATAAAGCCCAAGTGAAAATAAGTAAGTACATGACCTCCTAAGATTGGTTTTACCATGTTATTGGGCCAAGTGTGTACCACCTACTTGCACTAATCTGTCCCAAGCTGATTAAAAGAACAAAGGAAAAATGGACAGCCAAGGTCCAATAATATTAAGTCCAAAAGGGCCCAAGTTAAAAGGACAAGCAGGTGGGGCACCTACTTGACATTATATGGCCCAAAATTGGTCAAGAGTGTCGGCCATAACACTTCATTTTTCAAAGGATAAGGATCAAGTCTTATTCTCCATTTTGAACTTGCAAAAATTTCAGATTTCCTAAGTTCTTTCTTGGTCTCTCTTGGCTTCAATTAGCAGCCCTAACACACCTTAGAGTTCTTGAGTGCTGTCTAATTTTTCAAGTAAGAGTTTGAAGGAGAGTTTGAATTCTTGAAGTACAAGTTTAGAGGATAAATTTTCAGAATTTAGGTAAGACTTCAACCCATTTGTTTTCCTCTCTTTGATAATGTTTGGAGTGGAGAATTTTGTGTATGTTTATCAAGAATTCATGGATTGTGATAAATCTTTGAGTCAATATTCTCCTATTATGCAGAAAGATTTGAGATTGTTAGTGGCTGCCTTATGAATATTGTTGTTGAGGGCTGTTTGAGTATCTCTGGAAATGATGTGTGAAGTTGTATTAATGTGTAGAGGAAGGGTGTTGTGGTTCACCATTTATGTAAGGGTTGTATGGGCCTGATTTCCATCAAATATTTTCGCTACTGTTTTGGAGAACCTTATTGTGATTAGCTGCTGATGTTAGCTTAATCATGACTTATGTTGTAGATTAGCACCCAATAAGGAAGGCTGAATCGTGATAGTGGTATTGGTCATAAATATAAGGTATGTAAGGCTATTCGATTCTATATCCTTTTGGCATGAAATCTGCCACCTGCAATTAATATCAATGAAGTGATTCTCATAAGTTCTATTTCTAGAAAAGGAAGCATGGTGGCAGCGTACTATCTCCAAATAGCTAACAATATTTCTTTCCCCATTCTAAGTACATGGAACTACTTCATTATATGTTCACTACTCTATACTTGTGTAATTTCCCCTTGTGCTGTTATAGAAATGGTATTTGCAAAAGAAAGTTTGATGAATCCTTCTCCTAAGCCAATTGAAGTCAATTGTGCCATTAAGGTCTTAAAGTAAGGTGTTGATGTTTCATAGCTCCTTATGTCATTGTTACTGCCTCAAAGTATTATTTTCATGTATTCCACTACTGTTCCATAATATCATGTCTCCAAGATGATTATGACCACCAAATCAACATCTCAAAGTGTTACGATTATCCAAAATAACATCTCAAAAGAGTTATGAACTGATTAACAATAATCTCAAAGATTAAAGAATCTAAGTGAAGAAATCTATTTAATTAAGGGTGGCAGCTTAGGGGCGAAAGCCTAGCATGGGCCGATCCCTATTGGTATAGAAGGGTGGCAGCTCAGGGGCGAAAGCCTAGCATGGGCCGATCCCAAGTTGTGTAATTATGAGGACCGCATCCCAGGGGTTAATACGCCTAGCATGGGTCCTCCTCTTCTACCACTGATCAGATGGTCACTTGTATCACATGCCCAACAAAGATTATAATATACAAAAAGGTAAAGAAAAGAATGTAGCTTACTTGATTCCACAAGAGTAAGCAAAGGTGGTCTTCTCTCCTAATCTATGCACTCATATGTTGCTACTTGATTTCATTTGAGCCTTGTATTACATATACTATTTGCCTTACATATTCAGTATATTTTTCGTACTGACGTCCCGTATTGGGGACGCTGCATTTCATGCCGCAGGCTCAGGTACTCCAGCTAGTAGACCTCCTCAGTAGGAGCACTCAAAATTTTGCTACTTTTGGTGAGCTCCAAGTTGATTCGGAGCTTTATTAAGTCCTTGTTAAATTCGTTTGGTATTGTAGCGTAGTTAAGGGTAAGGCGGGGTCTGTCCCGACCTACTCTAGTCTTCTATCTTTTAAAGGCTTTGTAGACGTATGTACATGGTTCAGTTGTGTCTTAAGGAGTTGTGGCCTAAACGGCCAAGTCTTGTATATAACTTTTGGACCTACTTACGTTGGTTTGTATCGCTGCATCCAAAGTTATCTTGTCTCAATTATTATAGTATATGCTCAGTAAGAACAGGTTGTAGGTTGGTTCTCTTGGGCCTTTATGGCATCGGGTGCCTGTCTGTCTTAATGGGTTTTGAGGCGTGACAAAAGTGGTCATCCTAGGGAGTCTACAAAGCCGTGTCTGTGTAGAGTCTTGCTTATGGATGTGTTGTGCACCACATTTATAAATAGGAGGCTACGGGACATATAGGAGTTGTCTCATTTCTTTCATTTCTTAGATCGTGCGATAGAACCTTTGTTGTAGGTGAATCATATCTAATTCCTCAATTGTTTTATTATAGCAAAGATGCCGATTATGAGAAGGAGTAAAAGTACTGGTAAACGAGTAGAAGTGGCTGCCCAAGAAGGGACCAGCCAACCACCACCAAGTCAATCTATTCAAAGTGGGGCTCAAGATGAGTCTCTATCGCAGACTTCCTCGACGCCTCCATCTCCTGAAGAACTAAGAAGGGAAGAGGAACCTCAGGAAACCCCTATTAATGCTACCGAGCAAGATTTGAGGAATTCAGTCTAATTATTGACTCGTATAGTTGCTGGTCATGGCCAAAGGCAAGAAAGTCCAGTTGCAGGTACTAGTGGTGTAGTTAGATCAGCTGGAACACGGATACGTGATTTTCTTAACTTGGACCCTCCATCATTTACCGGGTCAGATCCTAATGAAGATCCCCAAGACTTTATAGATCAAATCCAACGCACTTTGGATATTATGCATGTAAGTGGTAAAGAAGCACTTGAGCTAGCTGCATACAGATTAAAGGGTGTGGCTATATTGTGGTATGAAGCTTGGAAGCAATCTAGGGGAA
>JABWTJ010000767.1:210139-235945 GCA_016801875.1 Solanum sitiens | reverse complement strand
GTAGATTGCCGAACTAAGATAGTGCATTTCCAGTTTCCAAAAGAGGTAGTCCTCGAATGGAAAGGTAATATTGGGATGCCAAGAGGTAAATTTATTTCTTATCTTAAGGCAAAGAAGATGATTTCCAAAGGATACATATGCCATCTGGTTAGAGTGAAAAATGTAGATGTAGAGCCACCAACCCTTCAATCCATTCCGGTGGTAAATGAATTTCCAGATGTGTTTCCTGAAGATCTTCCAGGTTTGCCTCCAGAACGAGAAGTAGAGTTCGGTATTGATGTGCTTTCAGATACTCAACCTATCTCAATTCCTCCGTATAGAATGGCTCCGGCAGAATTACGAGAGTTGAAGGAGCAGTTAAAAGACTTATTACAGAAAGGATTCATAAGGCCTAGTGTGTCGCCATGGGGAGCACCAGTTTTATTTGTACGCAAAAAGGATGGCTCATTAAGAATGTGTATCGACTACCGGCAGTTGAATAAGGTAACAATTAAGAACAAATATCCCCTCCCTAGAATTGATGATCTGTTTGATCAATTACAAGGTGCTAGGTGTTTTTCAAAGATCGACCTGAGGTCAGGTTATCACCAAGTGAGGGTCAAGGACAAAGATATACCCAAGACAGCTTTCCGAACACGGTATGGTCATTTTGAGTTCTTAGTCATGTCATTCGGGCTAACAAATGCACCAGCAGCTTTTATGGATTTGATGAATAGGGTGTTCAAGCCATTCTTAGATGTGTTTGTGATAGTGTTCATAGATGACATTTTGGTGTATTCAAGATCGGAAGAGGATCATGCTAATCACTTGCGGCAGGTTTTACATATTCTCCGTGATCGTAAATTGTATGCAAAGTTCTCTAAATGTGAGTTTTGGTTGAAATCTGTGGCATTCCTAGGTCATATCGTATCCGAGGAAGGAATAAGGGTTGATAACCAGAAAATAGAAGCCGTGAAAAAATGGCCAAGACCTACAACGCCTACGGAGATCCGTAGTTTTCTTGGATTGGCAGGTTATTACAGAAGGTTTGTTGAAGGATTCTCTTCCATGGCTGCACCCTTAACAAAGCTAACACACAAAGGAACCAAGTTTCTGTGGAGCGATGAGTGTGAAAGAAGCTTCCAAGAGCTGAAGAGTAAATTAACTTCTACACCTGTGTTGGTACTTCCAGAAGGTACAGAAGGCTATGTAGTGTATTGTGATGCTTCGGGAGTGGGCTTAGGTTGTGTATTGATGCAGCATGGTAAAGTTATAGCTTATGGCTCAAGGCAGCTGCGGCCACATGAGAAAAATTATCCAACCCATGATCTAGAGCTAGCAGCAGTTGTGTTTGCTTTGAAGATATGGCGCCACTACTTGTATGGAGTTCATGTTGACATATACACTGATCACAAAAGCTTGCAATATATTTTTAAGCAAAAAGACTTAAATCTGAGGCAGCGAAGGTGGCTGGAGCTATTAAAAGATTATGACATTGACATCTTATATCATCCCGGTAAAGCTAATGTAGTAGCTGATGCTTTAAGCCGTAAAATAATGGCAACCACTTATGGGAAGTCTATGGAAAGACAAGGAATAACTAAGGATCTTTCCCAACTAGCTAACTTGGGCGTTCGCCTTCTTGAATCTCAAGACGAATGGGTAATTGTGCAAAATGCGGCAGAATCCTCATTAATAGTGGAAGTGAAAGAGAAGCAGTACACTGATCCAATTCTTTTACAACTTAAAGAGAATGTACTACATGGTATGACAAAGGCGTTTGAGCTTAAGCAAGACGGAGTACTTCGATGTCAAAACAGATTGTGTGTACCTAATATAGATGAACTAAGAAAGAGGATCATGATGCAAGCACATAATTCAAGGTACTCTGTTCATCCGGGGTCAACTAAAATGTATCATGACTTGAAAGAAATGTATTGGTGGGGGAACATGAAGAAGAACATTGCAGAATTCGTGGCTCAGTGTCCAAACTGTCAACAGGTAAAAGTAGAACACCAAAAGCCCGGAGGTTACATGCAGCGTATAGAACTTCCAATTTGGAAATGGGACATGATCAACATGGATTTTGTTACTGGTTTGCCTCGCTCATTCCGGAAGTTTGACTCCATATGGGTAATAGTTGATAGACTTACCAAAGCAGCACACTTCTTGCCGGTGAAGACTACTTATACAGCTGAAGAGTATGCGAGGTTGTACATTAAAGAGATAGTTCGACTACATGGAGTGCCAATCTCTATAATATCGGATAGAGGAGCTCAATTTACAGCAAATTTTTGGAAGTCATTTCAAAAGAGTTTGGAAACACAAGTGAATTTAAGTACAGCCTTTCATCCTCAAACGGATGGTCAGGCAGAACGTACAATTCAGACACTTGAGGATATGCTGCGAGCTTGTATATTAGATTTCAAGGGTAGCTGGGATGATCACCTACCACTTATTAAATTTGCTTATAACAATAGTTATCATTCGAGCATTAAAATGGCACCTTATGAAGCTTTATATGTTCGAAAGTGTAGATCACCAATTGGCTGGTTCGAAATGGGTGAAACTTTCTTATTTGGGCCAGATCTTGTTCATCAAGCTATGGAAAAAGTCAAAGTGATACAGCAGCGGCTAGAAACAGCTCAAAGTCGACATAAATCATATGCAGATATTAGAAGGAGAGGACTAGAATTTTCTATAGGGGATTGGGTGTTCTTGAAGGTGTCTCCGATGAAAGGGGTAATGAGGTTTTGTAAAAAGGGAAAGCTGAGTCCACGCTATATAGGGCCATATAAGATTATCCGAAAATTTGGCCAAGTAGCCTATGAGTTAGAGCTACCACAAGAGCTTTCATCAGTTCATCCGGTGTTCCATGTCTCAATGCTACGGAAATGCGTAGGTGACCCATTTCGTATTACTTCTACTGAAGACGTACAGGTTACAGGAGATCTCACTTATGAAGAAGTACCTATTGCTATTCTGGATCGACAAGTTAGGAAGTTAAGAAATAAAGAAGTAGCTTCTGTAAAAGTTCTATGGAGAAACCAACAAGTAGAAGAAGTTACATGGGAAGCAGAAGAAGCAATGAAATTGAAGTATCCTCACCTCTTCCACACTGGTGGGAATGATCAAAATGTTAGTGGAGGCATTGACAAGTAAGTATAAGTCTATATGTTCAATGTGATTAATAGTAGTACTAGCTTAGGCTTGAACTTGTTTAGGCCGCACAACCATGCTAACATTCGAGGACGAATGTTCCAAGGGGGGAAGGATGTAACGGCCTGTATTTTTGTATGTGGTAGTTCTATTCATGTTATACTTGACATATACTTATAGTGTAGGTGAGGGATCATGTTTCTTACATGATTAGTGTTGGTTTAAACTAGCTTGGAAGGTGATGTAATGCCTTGCACGTTTTAGCATATGTATTGCAAGTTAACTCCGATGGAAAGTATTTAAGTAATTATAGTAAGGTGGTAATTGAGCTAGCAGTTGCATCACCTACTTGATCTATATTATAGTTAAAGGTCCCAAGTTTGATTGACCAGATTTAGGCTTATATTTAGGGGCTCATTTGAAGCCCAAACCTGTTAAAGAAAATGTGAATGAAAGAAGGCCCAACAGCCAAATCTGCCAATTGGCCATTATGGATAAAGCCCAAGTGAAACTAAGTAAGTACATGACCTCCTAAGATTTGTTTTACCATGTTATTGGGCCAAGTGTGTACCACCTACTTGCACTAATCTGTCCCAAGCTGATTAAAAGAACAAAGGAAAAATGGACAGCCAAGGTCCAATAATATTAAGTCCAAAAGGGCCCAAGTTAAAAGGACAAGCAGGTGGGGCACCTACTTGACATTATATGGACCAAAATTGGTCAAGAGTGTCGTCCATAACACCTCCTTTTTCAAAGGATAAGGATCAAGTCTTATTCTCCATTTTGAACTTGCAAAATTTCAGATTTTCTTAAGTTTCTTTCTTGGTCTCTCTTGGCTTCAATAAGCAGCCCTAAAACACCTTAGGGATTCTTGAGTGCTGTCTCATTTTCAAGTAAGAAGTTTGAAGGAGAGTTTGAATTCTTGAAGTACAAGTTTAGAGGATAAATTTCCAGAATTAAGGTAAGACTTCAACCCATTTGTTTTCCTCTCTTTGATCATGTTTGGATTGGAGAATTTTGTATATATTTATCAAGAATTCATGGATGATGATAAATCTTTGAGTCAATATTCTCCTATTATGCTGAAAGATTTGAGATTGTTAGTGGCTGCCTTATGAATATTGTTGTTGAGGGCTGTTTGAGTATCTCTGGAAATTATGTTTGAAGTTGTATTAATGTGTAGAGGAAGGGTGTGGTGGTTCACCATTTATGTAAGGGTTGTATGGGCCTGATTTCCATCAAATATTTTTAGCTACTGTTTTGGAGAACCTTATTGTGATTAGCTGCTGATGTTAGCTTAATCATGACTTATGTTGTAGATTAGCACCCAATAAGGAAGGCTGAATCGTGATAGTGGTGTTGGTCATAAATATAAGGTATGTAAGGCTATTCGATTCTATATCCTTTTGGCATGAAATCTGCCACTGCAATTAATATCAATGAAGTGATTCTCCTAAGTTCTATTTCTAGAAAAGGAAGCATGGTGGCAGCGTACTATATCCAAATAGCTAACAATATTTCTTTCCCCATTCTAAGTACATGGAACTACTTCATTATATGTTCACTACTCTATACTTGTGTAAATTCCCCTTGTGCTGTTATAGAAATGGTATTTGCAAAAGAAAGTTTGATGAATCCTTCTCCTAAGCCAATTGAAGTCAATTGTGCCATTAAGGTCTTAAAGTAAGGTGTTGATGTTTCATAGCTCCTTATGTCATTGTTACTACCTCAAAGTATTGTTTTCATGTATTCCACTACTGTTTCGTAATTTCATGTCTCCAAGATGATTATGACCACCAAATCAACATCTCAAAGTGTTACGATTATCCAAAATAACATCTCAAAAGAGTTATGAACTGATTAACAATAATCTCAAAGATTAAAGAATCTAAGTGAAGAAATCTATATAATTAAGGGTGGCAGCTCAGGGGCGAAAGCCTAGCATGGGCCGATCTCTATTGGTATAGAAGGGTGGCAGCTCAGGGGCGAAAGCCTAGCATGGGCCGATCCCAAGTTGTGTAATTATGAGGACCGCATCCCAGGGGTTAATACGCCTAGCATGGGTCATCCTCTTCTACCACTGATCAGCTGGTCACTTGTATCACATGCCCAACAAATATTATAACATACAAAGAAGGTAAAGAAAAGAATGTATCTTACTTGATTCCACAAGAATAAGCAAAGGTGGTCTTCTCTCCTAATCTATGCACTCATATGTTGCTACTTGATTTCATTTGTGCCTTGTATTATATATACGTTTTGCCTTACATATTCAGTACATTTTTCGTACTGACGTCCCGTATTGGGGACGCTGCATTTCATGCTGCAGACTCAGGTACTCCAGCTAGTAGACCTCCTCAGTAGGAGCACTCGAAATTCTGCTACTTTTGGTGAGCTCCAAGTTGATTCGGAGCTTTATTAAGTCCTTGGTAAATTCGTTTGGTATTGTATCGTAGTTATGGGTAAGGCGGGGTCTGTCCCGACCTACTCTAGTCTTCTATCTTTTAGAGGCTTTGTAGATGTATGTACATGGTTTAGTTGTGTATTAAGGAGTTGTGGCCTAAACAGCCAAGTCTTGTATATAACTTTTGGATCTACTTACGTTGGTTTGTATCGCTGCATCCAAAGTTAACTTGTCTCAATTGTTATAGTATATGCTCAGTAAGAACAGGTTGTAGGTTGGTTCTCTCGGGCCTTTAGGGCATCGGGTGCCTGTCCGTCTTAATGGGTTTTGAGGCGTGACAGTTATGCCTAAAGTTGTAATCTAAGATTGACTTAAAAGATCTCCATGAAATCATAATTTGAGTGAATGCTTGGCTTATGCCAACAAAATGGCTAACACTACATTGTCAAACAAGTTGAATGAAATTGGCTATAATTTTTATCTCTAAACAAGTAAAGGATTTGCTAATGAACAATATACATACCAAACTAAACATGAACGAATGTAAAATTGGCCAATGCCAACAAATATGGTTATGTAATCTTTACCCAATTGTTTATGCCAATACTAATCATATGCCAATCGTATGTAGCCAAAATAATGAAATTACAACTCAAGCACTTTTAAAGTAATTCAATGAATCCATATACAAGGGCATGTCATTCATTGGGAGTCCCAACATGCCCTAAACGAATGAACTATGAACATATGTAACTCATTGAATGAAGTGTTCATCGTCCATAAACAATGATATGAAGCTACTAAACGAAAGTAAGCAACTAACGTGAGTAATAACATAACTCAAGATGTCTAAGTTAGGAAAGTGACCAAAATGAGGTGTTAAAAGAAGTGAGATAATCCTCACTTACACATAAGCAATTATGTTAAAAATACTCACGAATGAAGGTATCAAAACGTGTGAGACCAGTCTCATTAACACCAAAGATTTTATGTAAGGACAATTCACATTTCATCAATGTAAATAAAAGGATGACAAGTCATCAATAGAGTAAGTATATCTCAATCTAGATGCAAGATTCCATAATGTTTGAGTCAACTCTAAAAGATAAGAAGATAATGAAAGTGAGCAAAGCACCGATAGAATAGTTATGAGCCTATGCTTGCACGTGTAAGTCTCATGAAACGAGGCTACAGCCGAGGTGGATAAGTATTCTCCTTACGTCCCTAGTCTTTGAACTATGTCTAGCCAACATAGGAACTAGCCTGTGGTTTCCACCTAAGAGAGCTAGGTATGTTTCTATCTCACCTTGGCCATTGAGATCACCTCTTTTCGGTGTGGGGATGACACTGGATTTCATGTTTAACTCACATGATATATGTTAGTTAATACTGAAAAAGAATGTGCTTGGTTCACTATAGCTGTGAGCCACCCTTTCGGTGTGGGGCAAACACTTGAGATGGATTCGCCTTAGCCGGGAATCACCCCTTTTGGGTGTGGGGAAGACACTAGATTTCATGAGTATATCACATGATCTAGATTCATTTTGACCGGTGAATCACCTCTTTTCGGTGTGGGGAAGACACTGGATTTCATGTTAGCTCGCATGATCTTACTTCTAAAGATGTCTCTAAGAAAGCAAAAAAGAAAGATGATGGAACGTATGTTCAAAGTGAGATATGAAAGTAAGAGCTTAAGAATGTTAATTGCCAATATCAATACCAATGAAGTTTCAGCAAATAATGGGCAAAGCCAAATAAAATTGGCTTATAATGACTTCTTATATGATGCCAATAAAGGGGAATAAAATGTAAGGACCAATATATGTCTCATAACTTCCATAATATGAAAATAATGAAATAAGTGGCATAGCCAATAGGGACTGGATTATGATGTGTTCATGCCCAATGAATACATAATGTAATGAATGACTCATTGTAAGATAGTGAAAGCATTCCTTAGTCCTTGGATTACTTACTTGATTCATTGTGGTTATGGGACTACAATGAATCATTGAACTTGTAAGTAAAACATAGGACCAAAGGAATTATTGAACTACACACCAAGAAGAAGAAACAGACTGAAAAATAAACTGAGTCCCAAAGAAAGAGCTCTTGGGTTGGGCATAGAAAATTTTCAAATATTCGCCCGAGTTGTTCTATAATTATGTTCATGATTCTAATGTATTGTAATCACATAGAAAATGAGTTGTGTGCTTTGAATACATTAAAATACATCATATGTTATACCACAATTCACAACCAACGAATTAGGAAAGTCTAGTGAGTACACTTTCCAGAAATGGCATGTTGTTTAGGAAGAACTTTCCTTGATCATGAATAGCCTTATGTGTATGTGTGTATACACCCATACTTAGTACAAGTGGTGTACTAACCCTATACAATTTACTATTTTTATAGGTGCAGGTCGGAGAGTAGATTGAAGACTCATTGCAGCAGTTTGGACATCAGCGTTCCCCAAACTATTTGGTAGGTCCTCTTGATTTTGAGGATGCTACAGTTTTAGTCTAGCCTAGTAGTTGACATAGCTAGTGGATGTGTCCCTAGCTTTTCTTTCATACTTTCATTTCAAAGCTTTGTAATAAGGTCGTGTTTGCCAAACTATTATGTTATCTTGATGCTTTGTTTCGAATTGATTCTTTATGATAGATGGTTGTTCTTTACTTTGATATTAGTATATGATGTAACTAGTAAATAACTATATGAAGTCTATGTATACTTCATACATTTAATAAGTTTTTAATTTTCCGCAAATTTAACTAAATGAATGTGATGAATGCAAGAAGAGGCTTGTATGTGACCTCTGAGAGGTCAACGATGCCAGTTGCAATTCGGATTCCAGAATCTGGGTCGTGACAACTTATTCTCAATCCGGTCCTCAGCCTCAACAATGGATCTTTGCATCCAAGGTTGGATATGGTGCAGCAAGGTGGCCATCTGGGCCTCTAACTTCTGCACCCTAGCAAGCGGGACTAGTGCTACTGATTGAGGCATAGACCGGGAGGAACTCGGTATCCTACTAGTGCTCGGGGCAGACTCAATCGGGGCGGTATCGGTAGGCTCTGATGTAGAATTATCATCCCTTAGCCTTGCTCTACCGTATCCGCCAAGTTCTCACCTAACGGCTGCACCTCTACTGTGGGTCCTCTCCGTGGTGTCGCCTCATTGGCCTCATCCCTAGTGAGACCAATATCCACTGACCCAATAGGAGTGCGGAGGACATCTATGTGCCAGATGGTCACTCCAGCATTCCTGTACAGCTAAAAAGTCATGCAGGCAAATGGGTAAGTGGTAGAGGCTTTGAAAGCCCTCTCATGGATAACAGAGATCAACGATTTCGCAAAGTCAATCTCAAATCCGGCGACCATCGCTGCTACTAGGACCGCTCTATCCCAGGTAAGTATGTTATTGGTATCTGTGGAGGATAGGTAGTGGCGGACAAAACGCCAGATGAACTTGGCTGCAAACGTGAGGTCGGCCTTCTTGATAAGGCCTCTGGGGTCCGTCACCTAGTCCGTACGCTCACCCTCTATAGATATATGCTGGGCAATCCACCTCTTGGTGGTCTCTCGCAGATCTCTGTCCCGCTAAAAATTGCCACTCTTGACCACGTCCCACCTATAGTCATACTCAGCAGTGAGGGGGACCCTCCCTGCATAAGTGGCCTCATCGTATAGGAATCGGTGAATGGCAGGAGTCGAAATATCTACACGGAGGCCTCGAACACGGATATATGTGAGTGATGCCTGTTTGGCGGGTTAGCCCGCCTGTCCAAAGGTCTCGAAGAGACGATACGTACGAGTCATAGAACTCTCGCACTATCTCCTCGCTATAAGGTCCCACACTCATAGCAATCCGATCGAGCTCGTGGCGTGTGAATAAGGTATGTATCACCGGAACTGTGTGTAGGTTACCTTTTAGAACCGCCGCTCCACTGCTAAAGTCCGAGTCATCACCCCTTTATCGTTCAGCAACTTAGCATCCCTGTAAACCTGGTATTGGCCATCTACGGAACCACCGATCAAGCTGATCAGCAACCAGTGCAAGGACCTTAAGCTAGGGTGCTGGAGTAGACTCCGCACTCTAGGCCTCATTTGACGAGGCATATCGGGCAGGCCTGGATGAGAGAGTGGCTCCCTGGGATTCAGAACGGGAGGTTGTGGCCTCATTCGACCCTATAGAGTGGGCCGACTCAGAACCGGAGGCTTCTTCGAAGCTAGACGCTTCTTCAGAACCCGAGGCGTACCTAGACGGTGTGTCGGTCAGTGTGCACTCCTCATCAGACTGGGAGGCAGTGACGACGCCGGGCGCCACCTTCTTGGGCGTGCGCCGAGTGGATCGAGCAGCAGGTGTCGGGGTCTGGATGCCTGGGGTCACACACGCGGGATCTCGCTCATAATCAGACAAGCCAATCAAACGTCGATATGGTGTGACGGACTTGGACCGTCCCCTGGGGTAGATAATATCCGGTTTGGGGCCATTAGTACCTGAAAAGAGAGTTGTTAGTTTCATTATAATCATACTACATACACGAAAGAAGCAAAACAAAATGTGGAAACAAGAGACACAGTGAAGTGCAGAACTGCCGAGCTGGGCGATGGGCACTATCAACATCCGTCGATTGGGTTAGTCGGTGGACACTTAGCAAATTTCAGAAGTCACATGTCCACAGGACTTGAAGTTAGAAACGACAGACGTGCAGAATGGTCCGTTGATGAATAGACGGACCGTAGTCCACTTCCTTCATCGGACATATAGAAAATTTCATAATACGTTAGAGATCAGGGTTTTAGTTAGGAACGACGGACGTGAAAAATAGCCTGTCGATGAATCGACGGACCGTAATCCACTTTTGTCGTCCCAGAGTTAAGCAAATATAGGGTTCAGCTATCGATGGGCCCCATCGACGGTCCGTCGATTGAACGATGGTCCATAGACGGGGTCTCGTACTGCTGGTCAGAGAAAGGGTTTTCAAACATGATTTGCACCCTTTAAATGTTCAAATTTAAGCCTATACCAAGACACTCAATATTCCAGAACAATCACTAAACAACTTTATCGTTTCTAGCGCTTAGATTTTGTAACTTTTGATCCTAGATTCGAAGAGCTTATCAGGCCCTAAGTCGGAACCACAACAAAATAAACCATAGGTAGAGTTCATTTAGACATTTAGAACCCCCAACCCCTGCATTTTCTATCATTCAAAAGGACATGGAACTTAAATTTCCTTTAGTATAAGGGTATATTTGACCCTTTGCCCATTACATTATTATAATTTTTGCAGGCCGAAAGTTAATAATTTACTTTTTATTTGTTGTGTTTTTTATTCAGTTTGACTGTAACCTTCCATCTTACTAGTTTTTGGAACGTGGTATGCACGTTCGTCCCATATTACTATATACAATTTGTAGCCACTATAAAATTGTAAATTAAAAATTATATATTCATCCACATATACAAAATGTTTTTCTGATTACATACAGATACTTGTTAAAGGAGTAGATATTATGTCCCAATTTCATCAATTTGTAAACAAATGATTCATTACTATTATCAACCCACTTAATGGGTCGTGGTCCCAACGACGGACCATTAGTGGTGCCATGGTCGGCCTCTATTATAATTTCAGTTAGAGTCATTTTAGTATTTTTCCCTACGTTTGGACATTTAAATTGTATCGTTTATATCTTAAATTATGTTGTTTTACTCAGTATAAGCCTAGTAATTTAGTCGGAACTTACCCTAATCAATAATTGACCAAAATTCGACAAAACTTAGAGCAAAAAGAAGAGGGAAGTCTACCAACCTCTCAAGAACAAGCAAATGGTTTTCTTCAAGTTCCACCCCCGAAATCAAAGGATTTCCATTTAGATTTCGTCACCAGGTATGTGAGATTTCACTAGTGGGTTCCTTGCATCCACTAGGTCCCTACAATTCAGTTAGATTGACCTAGGATTTTCTAACCTTGGGAATTGTTGTGAATTAGTTTTTATAATATTCTTAATTGAATTATCAAGTTTTCTGGAAACGTTGCTTAGTTCATTGCATGAAACTCAAAACTCTTGTTGTGTAGATTTTCTTAGTTCATGAATTACACTTGCTAGGCCAGTTAAACAAATAAACATTCCTCAGATTTTGAATGTTACATTGTCAGTAGAATTAGCACCAAGTTGGACTAGGGTTCAGACTACCCTCATAGTCCCATAACTATGTGCCTCTATGGATTATAAATCCCCTCTCTTGGACATCAGATTTAGTGATCACGTCAGTCATACCTTTATACTCATGGCGAGGTACATTTGGTCCTCTCGATAAGTCTTATACATCGTACTTTGGGTTTGGCTCACGTGGTTTTATGTCAATTTATAGTAGCTCCCACAGTCAGACTCTAGTGCATTTGACTAGTTTTTCAGTTTATACTTGAGTATTAAGTCTCAGCATGTCATGTTCATAACCAATACTTGTTCATTGAATTCAACTCATTTGTCAGTTCAAAATTTAGTATTTACATTGTGTTTAGATTATGTCATTGCTCGACTATGCTTTGTTCGACCTATAAATTTGTACAAATATTATTTGTATCATGCATGCCACTACATTCCAAGTACTAACACATACTTTACGCTACATCATTTCATGATGTAGGTTCAAAGTATTCAGCATCCCAGATCACACATAGATTTGTATCCAGTATCTTCAATGATGAGTCGTCATACTCCCAGGACAATAGATATATTTTTTTCATGTTCAATCTTGTAGTTCAATTTTTAGTTTTACTAGGGTTAGCTGGGGCATGTCCCATTAACTCCAGTCGGTAGAGTCTTATTAGATATAGTATTATATTAAGCTTTAGCTTTGAGTGAATGTGCAGTATCTCTAAGCCCTTAGCAAGTTATATACATTCATATCAATTTTGAGTATTCTCCACCTTCAGTTATCACTTAACTTAGTTTCCGCATTACTTCATGTTTTTCTTAGAGATTCTCAGTATGCTTATGATATGCAAGCTTCAGGGTTAGCTTGGGGTCACTCGTGATCCTAGGTCCCGTGTTACATCAAGGGAGTAGCCTCCGAGCATGACAATTCACAACACTATGTTAATTGACTATAAAGTAACACAATCAAAATCTTTTTTTCAAAGTAATAATATTTTAGCATTCTTTCTGTAAATTACTTGTATTTAAAAAGAAATATATTGCTAAACTATTCAATTATAATTAAATCATCAGGTATTAATAATAGTTTTATTATATTAAGTAGCACTTAAAAGAATAATAACACAAAAATAAATTTAAAAAATTCCATAACAATACAAAATAATACAAAATTACATAAAAATATGGGTTGGATACCAAATTTATTTTTGACAACCATACCTTAACTCCAAAATGGAAAGAAAAACTTAAAATCATAAGTGCGCTACATAAGAAAGTTCTAAAGGAAGAGAAAATGGTAGAAAGCCCCCTCAATCTATAGCCAGATTTCCAACCACACGCACGCATGCACTGTAGCATATGTCAAATCTCTCCACCCTTATCATCCCAAAATTTATGAGACATTACCACCTCTCCACCAGATTCATTATTGTAAATTTCTTATCAATTCCCATGTAAGAATTTTGAAAAAAAAAACTAAATCAAATCCACCATCTCCAATCACCAAAAAATAATTTCAATCAGATTAGACACATAATGGTCTAGGTGGTGGTATAAATATTCTCTTTTAGGGATTTTTTATTTGAAAGAAATGGTGGAGAGTTCTTTTTGAGGAATTGGAGGAGCTAATGGTAAAGGCGGATAAATTACAAAGTAATAGGTGGAGATGGTGGCGGCAGCAAAATTCTCAGACTATATCGCCGGCAACGACATATCCCTCCGGAGAGACAAAAGAGAGCCCCCAATTTAACCCCCAATATTTTCTCCAAATCAAAGTTCTGACCAAATAGTTAGGGCTAAAATATGAATGAAGAACAAAGGTTTAAGAAGAAAGAGAACAAAAACGTCTCTTAAAAAAGATCTAGAGGTGAAATACACCTGTCATCCAAAATAGTGGTACCTCATATTCCACTAAACTTCTAACTCACTTAACGGTAATAAATTAAACAAAAAAAATTAAATACAAGAAGAAGAAGAGTAGAAGATTAGGAAAAATTGTGGTTGGAAAATGAGAGGAAGTTCCTTAATTTACAGTCAACAAAGAGTAGTACGAACAAAAAAAAATTGTGTCTTATTTGAAAAATCATTACCTTTTTGAAAGTCACAACTTATTCAAAAAGTCATAACTCTTTCGAAAAGTCACAACTTATTGAAAAAGTCACAACTCTTTGAAAAGTCACAACTCATTGAAAAATCACAACCCTTTGAAAAATTCACAACTTATCGGAAAAGTGACAACTCATCGAAAAAGTCACAACCTAAGTTAAGAATATTATAGTAATTTAACATTTAGGTTAGGAGTACATGTTTTTAAGGTAAATATAGATATAGATATAGATTTGGTTTATATAGAACAATTTTCGCAACTTAGAAAATTATTCATAATTTCGTCATTCCTGACTAACTATAATTGATTATTATTGCCAATAAATTTAATATTTAAAAAATAAAAATTATCATAAACTTAATAAATAACTATAATATGTTTTTTAGATATTTTTTTATTTATTTGACTATGTTTTATTAATGATATTATTGTAGTAATTCAACTTTATAGGGGTATTTTGATATTTTGACTTTTAACTTTCTTTTCCCACTTTTATATATACTAGTATTGACGCACGTGCAACCGTGCGTTGCACGTGAATATCAAATCACGTACCACAATATTTTTCCATCATAAAAAAATAAAAGATATACTAAACAGGATATTTTTAGAAGAACAAGTATGATTTTGTTTTTTTTAAATGTAGTTAAAATTTTGAGGAAGCCCCTCTTTTTATAGGCAACAAAGGGTAGTGTATGGAAAACTACTTATTGTGCATTATCAAAGAGATGTCACAATCCTATAAAAAACTCACAACCCTTTTAAAAGGTCACAACTCATTAGAAAAGTCGTAACTCTTCGGAAATGTCACAACCCTTCAGAAAGTAACAACTCTTCCGAAAAATCGCAACACTATAGAAGAGTCACAACCTTTCTAAAAGCTCACAACATATCTGAAAAGCTAAAACTCTTCGAAAATATCATAACCTTCACTGTCAAAATGTGTCTGTCTTTAGTATGATATAGTATAATACACATAAATAAATAAAATACAATATAAAAAAAAAAATACTAGATTTGGTGTTTTAAGTTAGGTAGCATAGACAGATAAAAATATATAGAAATAGATTGGTCTAATCTTAATTTGATATGGAATTTTTACAAAACAAAGAAGAATTTTAATTTAAGGAGCATATGTTGAATATATCAAAATGTTTTTTCACTTTGTGGTCTTAATGATGTGCCCCACCCAAAGAAAAAATAACATTTTATATTAAACTAAATAAAAGTGAAAGTGTAGACACACAAATTTTATTCGATTAAATTCATACAATATTTTGATTAAATCTATGTTTATTTAGGTTGAATGTTTAATTTGGGCTTTACAAATAAATAAGTCCATTTTTATTAAATTCAAGTCCAAGGTCCATTTCACCTCCCAAACTCATGCCACGTGCCACAGTGACTAGACATCTAAGACCAACAAGGTGATGCAACGTATCCAAATGAGATGGTAGTCCCAGTCAAATGCAAATGCAAGAACGAATCACAATGCGCCAAGTGTCAAAATGACATCCTTTGATCAATCACAAGCAACCTTGTCCACCCCTTACAACTATAAATAGGGGATGGACATGACATTCAAAAAGGACAAAACACTTCAACAAGCATTCTGCAATTGGAGAAAGCTACATCAACGACATAGCTCGTCGAAGGAGTGATCAAAGGAGTTCTTCACGGAGATCAACTTGCAACGACGAAGCGCTTCCCAACGTTCTCGGAGATCAAATACGTCTCAAGGAGGTCTACTTAAGCTACAACATCAACTACTTAGCTCTTCAAAGGATTGATCAACGGAGTTCTTCCCAGAGAGCAACTTACAACGGCGAAGTGCTTTTCGACATTCCTGGAGATCTAATACATCTCAAGGAGGTCTACATCATCCTACATTAGAGAAATATGCTACTGAAAGCCCTCGAATCATGGAGAAACTTAGGAGACAAGAATCAAGAGAACAACAGAATTGTACTCACACGATTCATTAATAAAATCATTTTTTTTATTGCACTTAATTTTTCAGGCTTACAAAAAATTGTTGCGAACAAATTTGGCACGCCCAGTGGATCCAATTCTGCTCTTCATCTCTTCCTCCTACAATTATAAAAAAGTAATAAGTTCAACTCTGCAATGGCCTTGAAGAAGATCAATGATGTTTCGTGCAAGGACTCTACTATTGCCACATTTGTTGATTTAAGCGATGTTGATCCAATCACTCGACACGAGTTCAGGACAAGTGCCTTGAATGGATCTGAATATTTCACCTCCTTGGAGATGCTAAGAAAGAGTAAGTCTCGAATGACACTCAAAAATGCAATCCCTTGGGGCAACATTGCATCAAAGTTGTTTGATGAACTTTCTTACTCTGGCTTCAACTTTGGTGAATCTAAAGTTCAACAGATTCTTCAATTTCAACAAAGGCAAACTCCTTTATGGTTGACACAACTGACATTGACGGAAGTTCGCAATCATGGACCAAACCATTGAAGCCTTGAAGAAGTCTATTGATGATAAAAATCTTCAAATCAGGCAACTTATGAGCAAGATAGATCTCTACAACTCTACAGAGTCACATCACAATCTAAAAACTCATGAAAAAGTTGATATTGATTCTCTCACCAAGTCAGTCGACTCTCAAAGCGCAAAACAGTCTACTTCAGTTGCCAATCTAATAGTTCAACAACTACAAAATATGATCACAAACACAATTAAAGCTCAATATGATGGTTCGTCACAGTTCCTTAAGATATTCAAAGTCGTATTCTAAGCGAATCGAGGGCCTACTAATGCCAATTGGATATCAACCACCAAAATTGCAACAATTTGATGGAAGAGGAAATCCAAGGCAACATATTGCCCATTTCGTCGAGACTTGTAGTAGTGCCGGTACACATGATGATCTTCTTGTCAAGTAGTTTGTCCGTTCTTTAAAAGAAAATGCCTTTGATTGGTATATGGACTTGGAGCCTGAATCAATTGATAGTTGGGGACTACTAGAAAATCAATTTCTCAATCGTTTCTACAGTACCCGTCGTACAGTGAGCATGATGGAATTGACAAACACAAAACTAGGTAAGGATGAACTCGTTGTGGACTACATCAATCGTTGGTGAATGCTGAGCTTAGATTGCAAGGATCAACTTTCTAAAATCTCTGCAATCGAAATTTGTATACAAGGAATGCATTGGAGCCTTGTATATATCCTTTAAGGAATAAAACCTCAAACTTTTGAAGAATTAGCTACACGCACTCATGACATGGAGGTGAGCATTGCAAGCTATGGAAAGACATCACATGTCTTTGATCCAAAAAATAAGTTATACAATTCAACGAGTCGTTAGACTATACAACTAATGAGTCCATGGTGGTAACCACAACTTCTATGAAAGCCTATGGGAGACAAAAGTTCAAAGATATTGTAGCACATCAGCAAATGCGAGAAGTGAAAATCAATCTACCTTGAAGGAGTTACAAGAAAAAGAGTATCCCTTTCCAACGTTCCTGCGATTCTTGACGAGCTGCTAACCAAGAAAGTCATTGTACTCCCAGAGTCAAAGCGACCTGAAGAATCCTATAAAGTCGATGATCCTATGTATAGTAAATTTAACCGAATCATCGGTCATCACACCACAAAATGCTTCACATTAAAGGAAAAGATCATGACATTGGTATGAGAGGGAAATATCAGCATTGACGATGGTGAGACGTCTGAGATAAACCATGCTAGTGTCAAGCTAGATTATCATCCAATTTCAGAAGTTCTACACTTTTGGCATCGCTAAAAATTGAAGAAGATGTCATTATACTTCAGTTTGGGAGCTTTGAACCAGTTGAAGTTTCCATCTTGAATAAAATAACAAACACATCCAAGGTAGATGCCTTCTTCAATAAAGAGGGTGATGACACGTGGACTTTGGTCGCTCGCAAAAGTCAGAATCATCAAGGTACTTCTAAACTCCGACTATCAAAAGTTGACATAAAATGAATTACGAATTATCTTCGGAAATGTGAAATCATAAAATCCAACACCAAACTGAAGTACATGAATGATTCATCACAAAAGGTTAGAAGAAAAGTTACATTGATGGAATTCTTCCCTTAAATGCTCCTCAACGTACGAGCCTAAACTTTAAGTTACAACGCTCCTTAAGGTATGAGCATAAACTGCATGTTACTCCTGGACGCAAGAGTATAAACTGTGTATGGCCTAAAAAACAAAAAAAAATCTCATCATCTTGAACTACGATATGACTTGATCCTCTTCACCGAGGTATGTAGGCGTTTGGAGTAATTGCTCTAAGTTCATTCAAATGAGTAAAAAAAATGTGGCATTGCGGGATCATCACACTAGCTCTTTAAAATCATATAGCTCTAGCATATGAGTTCAAATGTGTCACAGATGAGCAAAAGAGAAGAGTTGAACAAGACATCTTAGTTGACTTCAAAGACGTATTTGTAAAAATTCACAAAGGTTTTGACCATGATTTTCACATATATTTCAATTCTTGTAGTGTGCTTCGCAACGTAAAAATCGGCTTGTGATTCAGAGGTTTCTATGCCAAGCTATGAAGTTTCTACCACGATCACTCATAGCTGCGAAATAGACCATCAGATTTTCGAAATTAAACTGAGCAGACATATTTGTAAATATCCGTACAGGTTTTGGCTGTGATTTTTACACATAGTGTAGTTCTTTGAGTTGTTTTACCATCGGAAAAAGAAAATTTCAATTTCAATACTCCTACTTTGAGTTGTGAATTTTATACTACCGACGCGCTAAGGTAAAAGTCGAGAAGGATAAAATTGTGAGCGGATTTCGAAGGGACAAGTTGATTCCATTAATGCCGCAAGAAAGGTGAATTCTCCAAGTAATGTCTCGCCAAGTCTCCAATGAAAGCTAAAGAAGTGGATTTTCTCAACCAACTCTGCGTTAAAGGTTTAAGCTGAAACACTAAATGATTGGTTGTCGAATCCTCGTTTGAAAATGTAGATGCCTCTAATATGCGAAAATTGAAATCAGAAGTGTAGGTACATCATGTGTTTATTTACATCTGCTTGATAAGATGTCGAGATTGGTGACGCTCCTTTGGAAACCTGAAAAATAAATTGGAGCCATCGGTGCAAACTGCACGAATTTTTCAATTTTTCTTGGTTGATATACTTCTGATAACACATGTAGTAAGTGCATGAACCTTCAATGTGACATGACAAACATGAGCAACAGCATAACAATCTTGTTCGACATAGCGGTGCTAATAGCATGAAGTTTTGAATTACGGGTAAATTGGATCTTGAATATCAATCTCCTCTGGTTAAGAAACATGTCTATGCAAAATAAAGATGCAAAACCACAACCATTACCTGCAAGAAAGAGAAACACGAAATCCATGGGGGGAACTCCTAGATTTGATGACCAACTTTAAAATTTGATTCCCCTCGATCCGGAGGGAGTTTAACGTTACTTTTTTGATATGTCGTATATCAAAATTCTAGTTTTATCAGAATCAAGTGTCTCAACATTTGAATACTCCTACACCAAGAAAGTGATGTCTTGGCGAGATTGCGCATAGCCATGAGAAGAACATCCAGATTTGAGGTCCAACTTCAAAAATTGATTCCCGTCGATCCAAAAGGTTTCTAACTGTGATGTTTGGATATTTCATAGTACTTGAAGTCTATTTTCTCCAGAATCAAGCCTCTCATCGTTTCAATGTTCCTAAACCAAGAAACTGTTGTTTTGGCGAGATTGCGAATAGCCGTGAGAAGAAAGTCCAGATTTGTGGTCCAACTTCAAAAATTGATTCCTGTCGATCCAAAAGGTTTGTAACTGTGATTTTTGGATGTCGTAGTACTCAAAGTCTAGTTTCTCCAGAATTAGTCCGCTCATTGTTTGAATGTTCCTACACAAATAAACTGATGTTTTGGCGAGATCGCACATAGCCGTGAGAAGAACATCCATATTTAGGGTCCAACTTCAAAAATTGATTTCTGTCGATCCAAAAGGTTTCTATCTGTGATTTTTGGATATGTCGTAGTACTCGAAGTCTAGTTTCTCCAAATTTAAGCTGCTCATCGTTTGAATGTTCCTACACCAAGAAACTAATGTTTTGGCGAGATCGCGCATAGCTATATGAAGAACTGACAGATTTGGGATCCGACTTCAAAAATTGATTCCCGGCAATTTGGAAGGTTTTTAACGCTGATTTCTGTATAGGCTGCAGTAATACGAATCTTGTTTCTTTCAAACCAAGCCGCTTGTCAGTTGGACATTTCTACACTAAGAAAACGTAATTTTGTTGGGACTGCACAAGATTGAAAAAAAAAAGACACCAAATTTGGAGTTCCACATTTATTGGGTTAGAAGAATTATTTTTCTAATGATTCTTTGATCAATCATTTGTTCATGAGAGATTCTTATATAGAATTTCCTTTCAATAATTGTTACTTCTTGTACAAGGAAATTTTTGGTAAAATTGGAAGAATTAAATCATATAAATTCCTACCATCTAAATGGAAGTTGCTAGCACTCAAAAGGAAAATAATAAGTCTTGAGATGTCAAGAATGATTCATACAAAATCAACCAAAGGAAAGTCAATATTCCTTTTATTTGATTCAAAATCCAATCAATCTTCTTGTTCTTCTCACACCTTGCAAGGAAGATCACACAATTTTACTACTCACTAGACCTATCTATTAAAAATCAATATAGAGGGTCCACGTGGTTGTCAAGCAAGAATGTCTTAAAAAAAATTGAGATCACTACAAACAAATCATTTGTAGTGACCTAGTTAGAATGCGATGACAAGAAACAAATACTCTTGAAGTCTCAACAATGCATTCATAAAGACTTCAACTTTCATCGTCAAATTCGATAAGCCTACATGTTGACACGTCTAAAACAATATATACATGAATGCTTCAAGTCTTGTCACCAAGTGTTGGAAAACCTATACTTCAACAAGGCTTGAAGTAGGGGGCATCTATAGACACACAAATTTTATTCAATTTAATTCATACAAAATTTTGATTAAATACATGTTTATTTGGGTTGAATGATTAATTTGGGGTTTACAAATAATTAAGTCCATTTTTATTAAATTCAAGTCCAAGGTCCATTTCACCTTGAAGCCCAAACTCATGCCACGTGTCACAGTGACTAGACATCTAAGACAACCAAGGTGACGCCACGTGTCCAAATGAGGTGGTAGTCCAAGTCAAATGCAAGAACGAATCACAATGCGTCAAGTGTCAAAATGACATCATTTGGCCAATAACAAGCAACCTTGTCCACCCCTTACAACTATAAAGAGAGGATGTACATGACATTCAAAAAGGAGAAAACACTTCAACAAGCATTCCGCAATTGGATAAAGCTACATCAACGACATAGCTCTTCGAAGGAGTGATCAAAGGAGTTCTTCCATGAGATCAACTTGCAACGACGAAGCGCTTCACGATGTTCTCGGAGATCAAATACGTCTCAAGGAGTTCTGCATAAGCTACAACATCAACTACATAGCTCTTCAAATGATTGATCAACGGAGTTCTTCCCAGAGATCAACTTGCAACGACGAAGCGCTTTCCGACATTCCTGGAGATCAAATACATCTCAAGGAGGTCTACATCATTCTACATTCGAGAAATACGCTACTCAAGGCCCTCAAATCACGGAAAAACTTAGGAGAGAAGAATCAAGAGAACAACAGGATTGTACTCACATGATTCATTAATAAAATCATATTTATTTTTTATTTTTTTTGTTGCAATTGATTTTCCGTACTTACAAAAATTTGTTGCGAACAAAAAGTACACTAAAGATACTGAAACGAAAGAGTACTTACTAAATGTAGCTTGGACTTTTCAAATATGTTTTGATCAAATACTTTTTCTTTAACACTTTGATACTTTTCAGATTTTGAAAACTAAGTGATAGTTTTTGCTATAGAAAATCATTAATCTTCTTATCAAGTAGAAACATCTACAAATGTATATTTTATTGTTATGAAAATGAGTAAATATGAATTATCAAGATATTATTCTCATTTGAAGTTAAGTTATTTCATTCTCTTTGTCGAATCAATTATCGGTGATCTATCTAATTTACAATCAACAAATATTGTAATTGCATGATTGAAAAACTTTCACAATCTTTCCTTATTTTAAGAAGACGAATAGAAAACCAAAAAAAATGTAAATGCATGATTGAACAACTCTTACAATCTTCCTTTTTTTTAAGGATAAGAATAGAAAACTTATAAAACTTGTAGTTTAAAAGTTTGAGAAACCCCCTCTATATAAAGACATGAAAGGATATTATGAAAATGTTCTTATTGCGTCTTTTGAGAGAAGTCACAATCCTTTAGAAAAATCAAAACTTCTCGAAAATGTCGCAATTCATCGAATAAGTCACAACACTATTAAAAAGTCGCAACCTTTCGGAAGAGTCACTGCCCATCAATGTAAAAATGTGTATGCTTTTAATATAATATAGCGTAAATAAATATAATATTAAATATATAACATATATACTAAATTTAGTGTTTTATGTTGGGGTATTTTAGTAATTTGACATTCAAGTTATGGAGTTCATGATTTTAAGGTAGTGTGTGTGTGTGTGTGTCTCTCTCTCTCTCTCTCTCTCTATATATATATATATATATATATTATTATTATTATTATTATTATTTGACGATATGATTGATATTACCAACTAAAACAATCTTAAAAAATTATTTTTGAAACTTCAAGAATCTAAATTTTTATTTCTTAGATATGATATCTACTAAATTTAATAAATCAATCTTAAGATCGTCGAAAAATAAAACTATAAAAGAAAAGTAACTCCAAGTTTCCTTTCTATTCCTACCCTGTCTCTCCCTTAATCTCTGATCAATTGCTTAAAAACTCTAGATATGGCCGATCCACCACCGACGGAAGAAGCGAATTTCATCGGGGTGTTCGACGGTCTTGCAGTTATACCTCTTGATCATACTTTTTACGCCCTACACATGACCACAACATACCAAGAAAATGTCGAAGATTTCCCTATGGAATTTTCAAATGTTAATTTCACAAATGATGCCATCATTCTTGATGAATCATTCAATGATAGTTTTCCAAACCCTATCAATGATGATGCATTTCAAAACCTTAATAGTCTTCCACACTGTCTGGGGTCGGAGTCCGGTTTCGACTCAAGTGAAATTAACCCAAATAGCTTTGGCCAACCTAAGAGTCAATTGATGGGGAGTTCTGATGATGCTTCTAGAAAATTCAATTCGACCTCAGGATATTGCCTAGGGGTAGCTCCAGCTAACAAGGATGAGGACGAAAAGAGGATAACTAGAAAAATTAGAAACATGGAAAGTGCTTTGTTTTCAAGGAAAAGAAAAAAATATTATGTTGGGGAGTTAGAGAATAAGTTTAGAATATTTCGGTCAACAATTCAACATTTGAATACAAAGTTACCCTATGCACTGGAAGAAAATGTTTCTCTAAAGGCACAAATTGGAGGTACTAGTGTACCTTTTCAAATGCCCCACCCCCCGAGATTAATCCCTATCCTCCTCCATGGCTGTAATATACACCATATTATATGATGAGCCGACAAGGATCTCAAGTACCACTTGTCCCATTCCAAAGTTGAAATCACAGGCACTAGTACCCGCGCCAAAAAGTAACAAGAAGGTTGAGAAAAAGAAGAGTGAGGTTGAAACAAAGAAAGTTGCTAGTGTTAGTTTCCTTGGTGTGTTGTTCTTCATCCTTCTGTTTGGTGGGTTGGTTCCTTTATTGAGAAGTAGATATGGAGGCATGAGAGAACCATTTATGAGTGGAGAGTCTTTTTTGAACGGATTTTATGAAAAACGTCTTGGAAGAGTTTTGACTATTGACGAGCATGTGAATGGGACTGGTTGTTCCGGGAACTATGGTGGGAAAGATCATAGCTATCATTGTGGCCGGGGAGGTCAGGGTGAAAGCAATCTGAAAAATACCAATGAGGTTGCAGATGAGTTTGCTCATGTGGGCAATGGTAGTGATCCTCTGGAAGCCTCTCTGTATGTCCCAAGGAATGATAAACTTGTTGAGATTGATGGGAACTTGATAATTCAATCCATATTGGCAAGTGAGAAATCCATGGTATTTCATGGAAGTGCTGATAAGAAAAATAGAGAGGCAGGCCTCGCAGGTGATTTAGCCCCTGCTATCCCAGGAATCCATCCTCGCCTTTATCGAAGTACTGCAATGGCACAAAGCATTATTGCATCTGAGGAAAGAGAGAATGTAAAGTCAACTACGCAGGAGTGGTACCTTGAAGGTTTTGCCGGTAAGTGTTGTTAAATCTAAACTAACTACTAATTCTTATATATATATATATATATATATATATATATATATATATATATATATATATATATATATATATATATATATATATATATATATATATATATATATATATATATATATATATATATATATATTTAAATGAATTCCTCTAGTGTTTGCTTTGAGAATTTAGGAACTTTTAATTGCTTTGGGTCATACTTAATTCATGTTTTGGAATAGCCTTCTGCTTTCCAATTTTTTATTTCATTTTTGTGTTCATTCGGGCAGGACTTTTGTTGAGTTTGGGCATGTGTACAAAAGTGTTTGAGTTTGATGCGTCATCTTCTGCTAGAGATATATCTATGGAAGAAAGGCAGAATGGCACGCGCCTCCAAATAGAAGGATCCACAATAATCCTCCAGTCTCCCTATTTAGACCCTCTCACAGCATTTCTGAAGAACAAACTGGAAGAAATGGAAAGCAAGAGAACAAACCACATTCTTCCATGGTAGTATTTCTTCTGGTTGATGGTGATGGCGTCATAGGTCCGAAGTCGTTCTTTCGAATATTCATTGTTGTGATTATTGATAGTGTCAAATATGTAACCTATTCTTGCATGCTTCCATTTAAAGGATCTGCTCCTCTAGTGAATGCCCCTGAAGATGGAGCGTTCATATTACAGAAGCATATCGATCATCTTCTTTATGTGTCATATGTTTCTTCAATAATAATATATTATCACTATTTTAATACTGAAATAAGAAAGCAACAAAATCATTAAGTTATATGCATTATCATTGTGCATTCGATATTTACTCAAAAATGACAATTGTAGTTGCCAATTCCTTACATTAGCAAATAACCAGAAAACATTTTACTTTCTACGAAATAATATGACATCTTAACTGGTAAAACTGTAACGACCTGCTTAGTCGTTTTGAGCAGCAGATTTTATTTCTGGAAAACTGTCTGAGACGACGTATCCAACGACGGACCGTCATGGGCACGACGGACCGTTGAGGGTGTCTCGTTCCAAACACTTGGAATTCTTATATTTGAGTGCTGAAATCGACTCTCTGAACTCTGTGACGGACCTGCAGGACGGACCGTCACAGACATGACGGACCGTTATAAGGTTCCGTTTCAGAACACTTCAACTCTTGAGAATTGGGTACTGAGAGCAATTCTCTGAAGTCTGTGACGGACCTGCAGGACGGACCGTCACAGACATGACGGACCGTTGTAAGGTTCCGTTTCAGAACACTTCAACTCTTGAGAATTGGGTACTGAGAGCAATTCTCTGAAGTCTGTGACGGACCTGCAGGACGGACCGTCACAGACATGACGGACCGTTGTGAGGTTCCGTTTCAGAACACTTCAACTCTTGAGAATTGGGTACTGAGAGCAATTCTCTGTCCGTAGTGACGGAAGTGCAGGACGGACCGTCGTAGGCACGACGGACCGTCACAGGTTGCGTAATCCCAGTCTGGGTCAAATTTCTGGGTAAGTTTTAAAGGGGAGTTTTGGACTATTCTTGCTAAAATTATAAATTTCGTGGGTCAATGTTAAAAACTCAATTTCTTGGGGGTGTGAAGGAGATAACCTTGAGTTACTTATTGGGTTATCTCCTCATCTTTTATACCTAATTAGATGCTAAATT
>JABWTJ010000767.1:148102-201749 GCA_016801875.1 Solanum sitiens | reverse complement strand
CCGACACATAGTATTAGGGGATCGGGTGTCACGAACCGACCCGTAGAATTAGGGGATCGGAGTGTCACGTTCCGACACATAGAATTAGGGGATCGGAGTGTCCCGTTCCGACACATAGTATTAGGGGATCGGGTGTCACGAACCGACACGTAGAATTAAGGGATCGGAGTGTCACGTTCCGACACATAGTAGTAGGGGATCGGAGTGTCACGTACCGACACAAGAGGAAGAAAGATAATAAATCTTGAGAGATGTTGATATACTCAATGTAATGAACCTAATTCCCAAATGAGTGTGGTATTGAGGCTTGAGTCCTCATGGATGAACTTGGTAGTACTTATTGATGATTATAGTACTTGTTGCTACATGTTGAGTATTGTAGTTGATTTATGATATGAACTGATATATACTGTTTTCTATTTTGAGTTGGCCGATGATACCTACTCAGTACTTGTGTTTTGTACTGACCCCCTACTTGTTGTTTCTTTCTTTGTTATTTGGGGAATGCAGCAAACGTACCGTCGTCTTCAACTCAGCAGCAATTCTAGCCAGTCGTCACTACACCGGATTTCAGGGTGAGCTAATGCTTCTAGCTTGGACTGGATCTTCTCTTCAATGTCTTGATGCCTTGAACTTCCGGCATGGACTAGCCTTTTATTTATTTTAGCTTCTTAGATACTTCTAGATTTGTACTTGAGGATAGATGTTCTTGTGATGATGACTTCCAGATTTGGGGATAATGAGTTTTAAGTCTTCCGCTTTGTATTTTTGTTCAATATGTTGGAGTTTTAGATTGGTTGGTTCGCTCACATAGTAGGATAAGTGTGGGTGCCACTCGCGGCTAGATTTTGGGTCGTGACAAAAACCAAAGCTTCGAATTTGAGTGAATTAAGAAAATAAGGGTAGAATGATTTTACAACCACACACCTATCATAAAGAGAAAAGAACGGATAAAAGAAGAGAACACATCCATATAGACGCACACTCAATAATAACAAAACTCATGAAAAAAACTGAAGTATTTTCTTAATTTGTGATTTCTTTTCTTTAGTTGTGTGTTTGTTGTCAGCTTGATCATGACCATAGTGAGCAACTCAACAACAATATAATAGAAACTTCTCACGTAGCTTATATGTTTGAAGTCCTTAAACTCTACTTCTCTCTTCTTGGATGGACTCAATGTATGAAGCATATTATTCAATTCCTCAATGTATGAAAAATGGGTCACGTTGAAAAGAATTATAGGTTCAAGCAGAATCAACCACAACAACATCATCTATAGCTAGCAAATTTTACTAAAGAGTCAGAAAAGGAAGACGAAAGCTTGTTAATGGCTTCTCATGAAGTAAAGACAGCCAAAAATATCCTCATGGTTCATAGATAGTGGATGTACGAGTCATATGTCACATATTATTGAATTCATAATTCACACACTTTGACAATTCAATCAAAACTAAAGTTAGGATTGGAAATGGTGAAACAATAGATGCACTTGGAAAGGGTTGTGTTGCCTTTCAGACTATACAAGGTACAAAGTCTATACATGATGTGTTGCATGTTCCTTGTTTAGCATGTAACTTTTTATGTGTTAGTAAAATGATGTCCAAAGGTTGTTCCTTATCATTGGTTTTTTACGCTGAAGAGACTTTGATTGTTAAAGTAGAAAGGGTGGATAAAACTTTTCCTGTAGGACGATAAGTTTGATACTGCAAATTTTGCAAGTACGGGTGAGTCATTAAATATTGAATTGATATATAGCCCAAATTATTTAATGACGAATCTTGTCAAAATAATTTTAAATAAATACTATTTTGTTATTTGATATATTATATATAGATATAATAATATAATTTTTTATTAAAATTATAAAAGAGCAAGTAAAACAATTAAGACTTAGAAAAATTGAGAGATTGAATTAAACCCACATTTTAACTTAAATAACTTGTGAATGAATCAATAAATCATTAATTTATTTATTCAATTTATTGTTACTCGCTTAAATTCATCCAACACTCTCATTTAACCCCTCTAATGTTTTCCCAATCGGCAAACAAAATTTTTGTTTTAATTATTTTCCCATAATACAAAACACACACCGCTAATTTAGTTTCAAGTGCAATTAGGTTTTACTTTATTCTTTTGATTTATGTTTTACCCAAAATCTATTGAGTTCTTGCTTCCAATTCTACAAATGTCTAGTGCTTCACACTTGCAATTAAGTTAAATTATATTATTCCTCATTTGCAGCTTTTCCACCTACTCTTTTTTTTTGTGTTAATTTTCTTCTTTTGATACAAGATCCAAAGCTTTTGTTAAAGTGACATTTGTGGCAACATATGCACGTCCTGTTGGAAAAATTGCAATAGACATGTCGTATGTGGCAATATATGTATATTATAAAGTGGTCTTTTTGGGGTTAATTTAATTAAATTGTCACCTAATTCAACATGTAACACTAATATATAGTCATACAACATGTCTAAGTATAAAATTGTGGTCTAATCAACAACTTTTATCGATTTTATCAATTATTTTTGTAAAGACTATCATATCACTAATTCATCATACAATGACCAAGTAATTTCATATGATGGTTATATAACACCCATGTAAATTGTTGTTCCAGGTGTTATAACATATTTTTATTGTTTAATTATGGTCCAAAGTACTAAAATTTGATCCAATTTGACATTTTTCCATTCCTAAATTGCTCAATTTATCGATTAAGCCAACCTTGAAGTGACATATGTGACAACATATGCATGTTCTGTTAGAAAAATTGCAACAGACATGTCATATGTGGCAACATGTACATCCTAAAATGTATTTTTTTTAATCAAATAATATTTCAAACGGAATAACAACCCAACATCCTACAAACAAATAAGTGATAAAAACCACTAAAAAAGTCTTGATTTAATACCAATAACTATTAAATTTTATTTTAGAAGATATCAACGATAAAATAGAAATGATCAGGGTAACAACGCTTTGGTGTAGAAGAAAATCGTTACATATTACTACCTATGTTGTAGAAAACATAGCAACAATTTGAATTGTAAAGAAATAACGGAACGAGAAAAAAGGAAAGAGAGAAAGGAAAGAGAGAGAAGAAAATGAAAATTAGTAAAAATAAATTAAATTTGAAATATGAAACGAAATGACCTTTTATAGAGGAGAGGAGAGAGGAAAAATGAAGGGACAATTGTTTCATTTTTATTTTATTTTTTATCTTTTTTTTGACAATTTATAGTGTTACATCTGTTGCCACATATATCCTTTCTGTTGGAGTACATGCAGATAATTCTATATTTCTTTTACAATAAAGGTTATATATGTTGCCACAGACACCACATTGGTAACAATGAAATATTGTCACATATCTCCTTTGTGTGACATATGTTACCACATATCTCCTTTCTGTGATATATGTTACCACATATCTTCTTTATGTGACATATGTTGCCACATATTATCTTTCTGTGATATATGTTCCCACATATATCCTTTCTGTTGGGGCACATGTAGATAATTATGTGGTGTCTTTTACAACATAGGTTATATATTTTGCACATATATCCTTTCAATTGGGGCACATGTAGATAATTTTATGGTGTTTTTTACAATATAGGTTATATATGTTGCCACATATATCCTTTCTGTTGGGGCACATGTAGATAATTTTGTAGTGTTTTTTACTACATAGGCTATATATGTTACCACATACACCACATTTCTTATTTTCCATCATAATTAACATTTGTATCAACAAAAAAAAAATTATTAATATTATCAGCAAAAATAATCACTTCACCAATTGTTTTATACACCTTATCAACAATAAAGGTAATTCACAATGGTATACATAACCATCAATCTAATCAATGGTGGATATTGTTACTTCAGATCACAATTGACGACTTCAACTTTTTTCTCTTTCTCTTTCCCTTTATTTTTCAATTTCTCCTTCTCCGTCTCTAGGTCCTTCTCCTTCTCCTTCTTGTTCTCCTTGCCTTTTGAGTTTGAGTGTGATACTGAGCATTAATCATTGTTTTTTTCTCTCTCTAATTATAGATATTGATTGAGAAATAGATTTTTTCAATCTCCTACACTTCAAATATTTGTTGGACAACTGAAAAAAACTATATTTCTTAAATCATATGAACAAAATGGTCACAAAAAGGACAACAAAAACAACAACAAATGAATTTTCACTGAAAACATTACATATACATTTTTTCAAAATTAGGGATTTTTTGGGTTTGTTAATTTTCTTTCTAAAACAATAAATAATAGGTACCATTACACTATTATTCATTTTTCACATCTATAGAACGATTTATTCTTCATTAACCCAAAAAAACCTTAGTATTGTTCCAAAATTGTAAAATATCTAAAAACAAATGACTTATCCATTTTAAGTCTAACACAATCTTCAGTTCTGAAATAGGAGAGAGTCACGACCGGAGATAAGAACAAACATAAGATAATGGGGAAGAATATTTGTATTTATAGTCGGATTTTCAGATTTTCTAAAGAGGAAGAAGAAGAGAAGAGAGAACATTGGGAGAAGAAGAGAAAATCTTATTTTCATTTACCTTGTTTTTTTCAAAAATGGTTTGGGTAGAATTATAAAGTTGCAAAAATGAAGTGTTTTTTGGTATTTTCTAAAAGATTAGAAAGTTTTGAAAATGTTAATTTGGTCCCAAATTTACTTAATTACTTTTTAAAAAGGATTTGATTAACTCTTAATCAATCTGTCACCAAAACCAAACCAAGACTTATTTGAAACCTTTCATTTAATTTTCTCAACACTCTCATTTAACCCCTCTAAATGTTTTTCCAATCGGCAAACAAAATTTTGTTTTAATTATTTTCCCAAAATACAAAACACACACCGCTAATTTAGTTTCCAGTGCAATTAGATTTTACTTTATTCTTTTAATTTATGTTTTACCCAAAATCTACTGAGTTCTTGCTTCCAATTCTACAAATTTCTAGTGCTTCACACTTGAAATTAAGTTAAATTATGTCTTTCCTAATTTGCAGCTTTTCCACCTATTCTTTTTTTGTTGTTGTTAATATTCTTCTATTGATACAAGATCCAAATCTTTTGGACCAGAAAATTGTATGATTTTGTTCGGGGATGCTTTAGTTATTTGGAGAAGCACAAAGCCAAAGTAGATATATTCTTTGATATGCAGTCTTAAATGGGAGTAGCGACGAAGATGTAATCAAAACGGAGACCCGCACAACAGAGAGGTGAGGTGAACATAAATCATAGATCCACTAAATTCTTTGTGTTTATAGATTTTCTTGTATTCTTCTGTTTCCTCTGTTATGGTCAAAAATTGATCCATTAAGGTAATCTAAAGCAACCCCTTTTGAATCTCCTCCTTAATTTTGTTTCATTTGCTATGTTCTTTCACGCTACATTTGAGCTTTAAAATATGACTCTTAGAGTCCATAGAGATCAACGTAAATTGAGATTTAGATAAGCCTATGTTTTGTGTGTGAGAGGGTGGATGGTTGGTGGTAATGACAATTGGAATCCAAAATTACACCTGAAGCTTTTGATTAGATAAAAGGCTCAGTATTATTTGTTCATAAGTTTATTTTTAATTTTTAGTGGATTTCTTGCTAAAATTTACTTGAGAAACCTGGGATATGATAGGGAATATTGTTCTTAAAATTAATTTGAGAATATGGATCCTTTTAAAAAAAATCATAAACCATCTGACGAATGGATTTTATGTTGATGTTTTATCATCTATCTCCAACAACAACATACCTAGTGTAGTTTCATAACTGATATTTGGGCAGAGCAGGATGTAAGTAGACCTCATTCCTGTCGGGGCTAAAGTGATTGTTTTCAGTAGACTCTCAACTCAAAAATGATGTGTTTGAAGTAATCTCAAAGAATAATGCCATGAGTAATGTGCTGTCAAAAAAAGATATTATTTTGAGAACGAAGAATCTATAACTGCAAAAATATTAGATACGTCACTCGCTAGGTTGTATCAACTTTATGATTTCTCTTGAACTTCAGATATTGATCCTTGTTTAAGAAAGACTTACATGTTTAATGCTTTAAAGTTCTTTGCTATTCCAAGTAACTATTTAAAATTTTATAATTCTTGGAGCCATTTATGGTTGAGAGAACCCTAATGTGAGATGATGAGTACTTGAAAGCAAGGAAATTAAGTTTATGAATAGTTAGTACATTATAATTAAGTATTATGAACAACTCAACATATAGGAAAAATGCAAAATTAGGAGTTCCTTTAGTTTTCAATCAGATAATATTAGTTTTCAACCTAAAATTTTAAATTTATTTAATATGCATGTGTAATAATAGCCTATCATACGGGCAATTGACCAATGCGTGTGGTACTAATAGTTCTAGACAAGTTGATCATGTTTCCTCTTTCGCTTTCATTCAATAAGTCGTTTCAACTTTCACTTAAAGTAATGTTAAGAGTGTCTATATTTTGTATGTTGCATTTTATAACCCTAACTACAAAATGCAATAATTTCCTTTAGGTACAATCATACAGTCAGTGGATCATATCCTCTGTTTGGGTTTTTCATGTTCACTACGCGGTGGCACCTTTAAGGTCATTTATCTCTATGTATTTCTTTGTCTTTACTCAAGTAAGTCATTTTATTCAATGATGGTTTGGTCTATTTTTTCTTAATTCTTGATAGGAATTTTTTTAGTATTAGGGAAGTCTAGTAGCTCATAGAACTATCATTTTCTTTTTAAATAAGAGACTCTTTTTGGGACAAACAAAAAAAGGAAAGTAAGACGTGTAAATTGTAATCAATGAAGTATCATTCTGTTGAGGAAAATACTGGAAAGTTCAAAGTGCTCAGAAGTTCAATCAATTTTCCAGTTTTTATTTTTTTCTTCTCTCTGATATTTCTATTTACTCCTTAATTTAATTCTGATTTTCATACTTAGTTGGTGAAAGTTTTCGTGTATTTTCTACTTGTATAGTAAAGGTAATACTCCTATACAACAACTCTTATGCTTGCTTTAGCTGATATAATATATAATATTATGAACATAGATATATCTCTAGCAGAAGATGACGCATCAAACTCGAACACTTTTGTACACATGCCCGACCTCAACAAAGGTCCTGCCCGAATGAACACAAAAATGAATTAAAATACTGTAGAGCATAAGGTTATTCCAAAACATGAATTACGTATGACCCAAAGCAATTAAAGTTCCTAAATTCTCAAAGCAAACGCTAGAGGAATTCATTTAAGCAAAAAAAAAAGGAAAAAGATAAGAATTAATAGTCAGTCTACATTTAACAACACTTGCCGGCAAAACCTTCAAGGTACCACTCCTGTATAGTTGACTTTACATTCTCTCTCCCCTCATATGCAAGAATGCTTTGTCTCATTGCAGGACTTCGATAAAGGCGAGGATGGATGCCTTGGATAGCAGGGACTAAATCACCTGCGAGGCCTGCCTATTTATTTCTTTTATCAGCACTTCCATGAAATACCATGGTTTTCTCACTTGCCAATACGGATTGAATTATCAACTAGTGTATGTTGTTACAAGATATATTCCATAAAACAAGGACTACTTTTCGTTTACAAAGAACCATTAAAAAAATATTTCATTTTCAAACACTCCTCCTTGATATTTTTCTTGGATACTCTCAATGTAGCCCTTAGAACTTCAAAATTTCCCTTAGGAAGAGACATGATCATTATGTTTGCAATCTACTGATATAAGTTGCAATGAACAAGTGTAACTTCTCCATCCTTCTCTGCTTTCCTGAAATAGAATGAAACTGCACTTTTATATGCACCATAATTATTGTTGAGATGTTGTTATTCTTAATGACAATAGATTCAATAAGATTTTTCTCCAGACCACTCAGAATCTTTCTTAACCATAGAGCTTGATTAGTTGCACCAGCAACGACAATTTATTCTGCTTTTGCAGAAGATTGAACAACCACTTCTTTCTTCTTTGCAAAAGCATATCATTTGTCTTCCTGCCCAATTACTACCTGAATAACCCATCAAGTTCCCTTGCTCTTTCTTTTTAAACCAAATACCATGATCAACAGTTCCTTTGATATATCTCAATGTTCGTTTAGTAACACAAAAATGATCTAGCATAAACCTCAATAGAAGACTTGTCGCGAACATGAGATCAGGTCTTGTTGCTATCAAATACAGCACACTACTAATTATACTTCTATAAACTGTTAGATCAGCACTAACCTCATTCAAACTTTGAGAACTTTTCATTGTGAACTAGTGGGTTAGTACATGCTTGAACCTTTTAAGAATATCCCCTGCATATTCTTAAAAGTGTATCATTCCTCGGGACATACAAAAAGTTCGTCAGAGGATCACAACCACAACCCACATAAACAAACTTATCTACAGCCTTATTGGTACTATTTAGATTGATATCACCCAGACCTCTTGTCCACAAAGTGAGACATGATCTTTTTCACAGTATTTCTGAGCATAACCAGTCCCATTCATGGGCCCATTAATAGTCAACTCACAAGAATCTCCACTCAGAAATGGTTCCCTCATACCTCTAAATCTCAACTTCAATAAAGGAACCAACCCACCAAAGAGAAGCATGAAGAATAACACACCAAGGAATCTAAAACTAGCAATCTTCACTGTTTTCACCTAATCTTCTTTTTCTCCACTTTCTGTTAATTTTTGGCACGGGCGCTATGGTTTCAAATTTGGAATGGGAACCAATGGCACTTGTGATCGTTGTGGCTTCATCATACAAGATTGTATAATGACATCCAGAAGAGGATGGAGATACATTCCGGGGTAGTGGCACTTGAGGAGGTACACCATTTTCTCTAAGTTGTGCCTTCAGAGTTACATTTCCCGCCATTTCATAGAATATCGTTGCATTCAAATGTTGAATGAAGTATGCTAATTTTATGCTATAATTCCTCCACATAATGCATTTTTATCTTCCTTGCCAAGTGAATACTTTCCTTATTCCTAATTAATCTAGACATCCTCTTTTTATCCTCATAATTATTAACAATGTCACTCAAGGTAAATATAGTGAATTTTTAGTGTTCTCTTACATTGTTTGAGTCTTCACTGTCCTTCTTCATTTTCAACAAATAGCTATAGTTACTTGTATTAGCATTGAATTTATTTTCTACAACTCCACCTTTTTACTAAATTACTTCCTAAATTCGGAGAAGAATGTACCAATTTGTTCGAATCTAACAGATTATTCATCCCTTTTGTGAGATTCGACCCATAATTTGGAGATGGAACATTCAAGTACCCGGAGACATCTGTAGAAACATGGTACAACGATGGAGGCATTTCATCCAAAAATCTTGAGCTGCTTCAACTATGAAGTAGCCCCGGTGATGACATGTCCATAACCATCAGACCTCACTGCCTGATTTCCGGCAAAATTGCTCATTTCCTTCAATATCGACTTAACATTTCTAACAGAATCGCTAAAATTATCAATCAATTCATTCCCAGGTGGATATAAGAAATAAAAACCCATCTGGAATGGGTTTTCCCGAGACAATCTCCCGAGGTTGACTTAAATGTTCAAGACGCATAGTCAAAATTCCCCATCGGTTGACTCCCAGGTTGTCCGAAGCTATTTGGGTCCATCTAATCTGATTTCAAATCTAGATTTGACCCGAGACAGATAGGAAGGTACTTAGGCGTTTGAAATGCATCATCATCGGTAGGGTTTGGGAAAGTATCATCAAATGATGCATAAAAAAATAATGTTATTAATCGAGAAATCTAACTTCTAAAATTTCATAGAAAATTATCGATGTTTTTTTCAAATGTTGCGGTCATGTTAAGGACATAAAAAGTATGTTGTGGTCATGTGTAGGGCGTAAAAAGTATGTTGCTTTGACGTTTTCTAAAATTCAACTTTCTTTCTTAATTACCTGTTAGACTAGTATACTTGATTTAACTAGAAAGATCATTTTAAAAAGATATACAAGTCACTGAACTCTAGATTATGAACTTCCAAGTGTGAAATATAGAGGCATGGAAAAAATAAATAGAACTAAATAGTTCTTGGATCACATACTTACACCCCTTACTTCATTGAAAAATAGCAATCTATCCTCAAGGTTAGATCATTTAAAAGAGGATTCTTATATCCATACATGCTCTTACTAGTAAAATACACATAATCAACTGATGAAACTACCTTACAAATTTATTTTTTGAAACTTTAAGAATCTTAATTTTTGTTTCTAAGATATGATATCAACAAAATATAATATATCAATTTGAACAATCTCGAAAGATAAATATATCAAACAAAAGTAAATGCAAGTTTCCTCTCTATTCCTACTCTGTCTCTCGCTAAATCTGTGATCAATTGCTACATACTTTTTACGTTGTACACATGACTACAACATATCAAGAAAATATTGAGGATTTTCCTATGAAATTTTGGAACGTTGATTTCTCAACTGATGACATCATTTTTGATGCATCATTCAATGATATTTTTCGAAACCCTACCGATAATGATGTATTTCAAACACCTAGATACATGCCTGGCAATCTCGGGTAGGAGTCAGGTTTGGACTCGGGTCAGATGGACCCAAATATATTTGGAAACCGATAGGGAGTTTTGATGATGCTTCTGGAACTATCAAGTCAACCTAGGGAGATTGTCAAGGGGAAGCTACGGGATCAAACCTGCTCCATATGGACCCTAATTGCTTTAGTCAACCTGCGAGTGAATTACTTAGGAATTATAGCGATTCTTTTTGAAATTTCAAGTTGACGTCGGGGGAAATGAGCAATTTAGCCCCCAATCAGGAAGCGGTAGTTGAGATGGTTAAGGACATGACTACTTCGTAGTTGGAGCAGCTCATGATTTTTGTATGAAGTGTATGTGTTGTTGCACGAGGTTTCTACTCATGTCTCCGGGTACTTGAACGTGCCAACGGCGAATTGTGGTTCGAATCTCTCAAAAGGGTTGAATGATCTGTTGAGTTCTAAAAGATTGGTACATTGTGGCTGGGGGGATCAGGGTGAAATCAATCAAAAAATACCAATAAAGCTGCAGATAAGTTTGTTACGTAGGAAATGGTAGTGATCCTCTTACAGCCTCTTTGTACATACCGAGTAATGATAAACTTGTCAATATTCACTGAAACTCAATAATCCAGTCTGTATTTGCAAGTGAAAAAGCCATGACATCTCATGGAAGTGCTGATAAGAAAAATGGTGAGGCAAACCTCACAGTTCTTGGAGATTTAGCCATCCTTGCCTTTATCGAAGTCCTGCAGCGGGACAAAGGACTCTTGGATCCTAACATAGAAGAAAAAAGGAAATTACAATCCTATTTTGCTGATCAAAGACAAATCTAAGTACGTAAAACAAAAAAGAAAAATTGGACAACTTACCTAGGCAAATTAAAGCTTGTAACGTCGGTGAATTAAGCATAGAACGGTGGTGGATAAGAAATTGGAACACAGCACAACAAGCAAATCTACTCATCATATTTGAAAAGAGAGACACCTCAAATATCAACCCTAACCACAAAACAGGAAATAAAATAATTATAACAAAACAGGAAAAATCTTTATATAATCTCATATATAGATACACAATAGAAGGAGAAAGCTTCCCCATCAGATCCACTAACAAATAGAGATTAGAGAGATGTTTGATTTCATATAGGAACATTTGATTTGTGATCACAGTACAAGGACATTTGATTTTGTGCCCCTTTTGAATAAAAAATTAAGGAATTAAATATCTGACTTGATATAGGAAAAAATCTTTTTTTTTTTAAAAAACAAAAATCCAATTATACATAATTTGAAAAGAAGAAAACTTTACCAACCATATTTTTTTACAATTATATTAGGCCAAATGATCAAATATTACCCTTCTACTATTGGAAAATATTTTAAATATACACTTCGTTATATGTTAGGTCCAAATATACCCATCTGATTATACTTTGACCAAATTTACCCTCAATTTTAACAAAAAACATGTGACAAGCTCATAATGAAATAAAACATCTCGAATTTCAAATATTTAATTTTTTATGAAACTCATTTCCTCTGTTTTGAGTTCTTTTCTATGCATCTTCTTCTTAAAAGAAGCTAATAATTTATCGTATTCAAAAACTAATATGATTTTTCTTTCTTTTGAATTGAGGTTTTTCTAAATAAAAAATTATCATGCTTAACATCTTGTAAAAAGTGTCAATATTAATCAAAGAAAATACACTATTGAGATATGTTCTAAGAATTTTTCAGCATCCAAAAATCGATGACTCCCTACGTTCATTAATTTTGTTGTACTTTTATAATTGTAAGAAGATGTGGGTACAATGATTAATTTTATAGAAAGGAAAAATGTACAAGTACCCCCTAGACTATGACCAAAATCACAGAGACACACCTTAACTAAACTAAGATCCTATTACCCCCTAAACTTATTTTCTTTTTTTGTAATTTTGTGCACCTTTTTGGCTTACGTGGTAAACTTTATCGGATTTCGAATGTTACATTGTCAATAGAATTAGCACCAAGTTGGACTAGGGTTCAGACTACCCTCATAGTACCAGAACTACATGAAATCTTAGGATTATAAATCCCCTCTGTTGGTCATCAGAATTAATGATCATTTTAGTCATGTCTTTATAATCATAGCAAGTTATATTTTGTTATCTCGATAAGGCGTATACATCAGACTTTTGTTTTGTCTAACGTGGTTTTATGTCGATTTATAGTAGCTCCAACAGTCAGACTCTAGTGCATTTGAATAGGTTTTCAGTTTCAACTTCAGTATTCAATATCAACATGTCATGTTCATAACCAATATTTGTTCATCACATTCAACTCATTTGTCAGTTAAAAATTCAGTATTTACATTATGTTCAGATTATGTCTTTGCTCGGTTATGCTTTGTCCGACCTATATAATTGTACAAACATTATTTGTATCCTGCATGCCCTATACATTTCAAGTACTAACACATACTTTACGCTACATCCTTTCATGATGTAGGTTCAAGTATTCAACATCTAGATCACGCATAGATTTGTATCCAGTAGCTTCAATGATATTGTCCTCATACTTTGAGGACAATAGACATATTTTTTTTTAATATTCAGTCTTTTAGTTCAGTTTTCAGTTTTGCTAGGGTTAGCTCGGGCATGTCCCATTAACTCTAGTCAGTAGAGTCTTATTAGACATAGTATTAGATTAAGCTTTAGCTTTGAGTGACTGTGCAGTATCTCTGAACCCTTGGCAAGTTATATACATTCATATCAATTTTGGGTATTCTCCACCTTCAGTTATCACTTGATTTATCTTCCGCATTAGTTCATGTTTTTCTTAGAGAATTTCAATATGCTTATGATACACAAGCTTCAGGGTTTGCTTGGGGTCACTCGTGATCCTAGGTCCCGTGTTACATCAAGGGAGTAGCCTCCGGGCATGACAATTCACAACACTATGTTAATTAACTATAAAGTAACACAATCAAAATCTTTTTTCAAAGTAATAATCTTTTAGCAATCTTTATTTAAATTACTTGTATTTAAAAAGAAGCATACTGCTAAACTATTCAATTATTATCAAACTCATCAGGTATTAATAAAAGTTTTATCAATTAAGCAGCCCTTAAAAGAATAATAACACAAAAATAAATAAATAAAATTCCATAACAATACAAAATAATACAAAATTATATAAAAATATGGGTCGCATACCAAATTTATTTTGGACAATCATACCGTAACTCCAAAATGGAAAGAAAAACTTAAAATCATAAGTGCGCTACATAAGAAAGTTCTAAAGGAAGAGAAAATGGTCAAAAGCCCCCTCAATCTATATCCAGCTTTCCAACCACACGCACGGTAGCATATGCCAAATCTCTCCACCCTTATCATCCCAAAATTGATGAGCCATTACCACCTATCCACCGGATTCATTATTGTAAATTTCTTAACAACTCTCATGTTGGAATTTGAAAAAAAATAATCAAATCTACCATCTCCAATCACCAAAAAATGATTTCAATCAGATTAGACTCATAGTGGTCTTGGTGGTGGTATGAATTTACTCTTTTTCGAGCTTTTTTATTTGAAAGAAATGGTGGAGAGTTCTTTGAGTAAGTGGAGGAGCTAATGGTGAAGTCGGATAAATTACAAAGGCATAGGTGGAGATGGTGGCGGCAGCGAAATTCTCAGACTATGTCGTCGGCGACGACATATCCCTGCGAAGAGACAAAAGAGAGCCCCCAATTTAACCCCCAATATTTTCTCCAGATCAAAGTTCTCACCAAATAGTTAGGGCTAAAATATGAATGAAGAACAAAGGTTTAAGAAGAAAAAGAACAAAAATGACTTTTACAAAAAGATCTACAGGTGAGATACATCTGTCATCAGAATAGTGGTACCTAATATTTCACTAAACTTCAAACCCACTTAACAACACTAAATATACAAAAAAAATTAAATACAAGAAGAAAAAGAGTAGAAGATTAAGAAAAATTGTGGTTGGAAAATTAGAGGAAGTCCCTGTATTTATAGTCAACAAAGAGTAGTACGAACAAATACTTTTTGTGTCTTATTTGAAAAATCATGACCTTTTCGAGAAGTCACAACTTATTCAAAAAGTCATAACTCTTTGAAAAACTCACAACTTTTTGAAAAAGCCACAACTCTTTGAAAAGTGACAACTCATTGAAAAATCACAACCCTTTGAAAAAAATCACAGCTTATCGGAAAAGTGACAACTCATTAAAATAGTCAAAACATTCAGGTTAGGAGTACATGTCTTTAAGGTTAATATAGATATATATATAGATTTGGTCTATATAGAACAATTTTCACAACTTTTAAAATTCTCCATAATTTGGCCGTTCATGACTAATTAAAATTGATGATTATTGCCAATTAATTTAATATTTAAAAAATAAAAAATATCATAAACTTAATAAATAACTGTAATATGTTTTTTAGATAATTTATTATTTATTTAACTATGTGTTATTAATGGTATTATTGTAGATATTCAACTTTATAGGGGTATTTTATATTTGACTTTTAACTTTTTTCCCCACTTATATTGTAACAACCCTAAAAATGAATAGAATAAAGACTTGGGGTATCAAGAATGCTTGTGATTAAACTAAGGTTCACACGGATTGATACGCGTAGAACCAGACCTCAGAACCCTTACTACGACCAAGTCAACTAACTTCGTGAGTTAGTTGAGCTTGGAAAGGTTGGAACCAACCATGTGAGGCTCTCGAAAACAAAGATTTAATCGAAGGAGTCTTTATCGGACTTAAAAGAAGAAATTTTAAGCTTTGAGGGTCCAGGGGTAAAATGGTCTTTTCCAAGCCAAGGGTAATATTGTAATTACCCTGAGGAATTAATAAATAAATAAATTAATTTAATTAAAAGAGCTATTCGCAAATGGGGTGCCACTCGGGTTCGAGCCCCACTAGGAGCAAGGAATTGATGATTTAATCATCAATTAAAATCTATTCATTAAGGGTAAAATGGTCTTTTCATGTATTGATTAAAATAAATCAGATTTTTATTAAGTTAATTAAATCCTATCTTGACTATGTCTTGAATTTAGTCTCCTAATCCTAATAACTCACTCTCCCTCACGTTTCTCAACTCTCTCTCACGTTCTCAATCTCTCTCTCACACGTTATTTCTGCCAAACACAACAAAAACCAGAAAAGAGATCAAGAGTTCTTCACACTTGAAGAACTCACAAGAATTTTTAAGTAAAAGACAAAGTAATCAAAATGTCAAGGTTAAGAGAGGTTCGTCGAGTGGGGTGTACGTTGAAGTGAATTGGGCGTGGTTTGGAGGAGTTTCCGCGAAGCAGCTTCAAGCTTGAACAACGTCAAAAGGTATGGTTTCTCTCCTGGAATTCTTTCTCCAAGAGTACTTTCCTTCGAATGATTCTCAAGCTCTTGAAAACAAAGGTTGTTCCCCTTTGTATGTCCTTGTCCTTACCTCCCAAACGAATTCGTAGGATGGGTATGTTGTGCTGCTAGATTTAGGCATGAATGATGTGTTTATATTAAATGCGAAAGTGTTTATGTGCGGGAAATCACGATAATGATCATCAAAATGTGACCGAAAAAGTTAATGTATAGGTGTGTATGGGAAAGTGTTTAAGTCACTGTTTTGGGGTGTATAAGTTGCGTATTTATTGTGTATTTTATGTGTGTAATGGGTGTACAATGTGATGTTCATTATAATGAAGTATAGTGGATTGAATAACCATCTTTTAGATATATAAACTTATGAAAAAAATGCACCTAAGAATGGTTGAAGAAGGACTAAAATTTTCCAGATTTGTGCACTAATTAATAATGTAAATTCTGGGTTTTTAAAAAGGGGAATAAATAAGTGAGGTCAATGGGAATTGAACCCATGACCTCACATGTTGAGAAGGCTGAAAAAAACAAGGGAAAAACGTGAAGGAGCTAAGGGGAATCGTACCCCTTAGCTACTGGTTTCGTGAGGCAAAGAAAAAGGAAAATGGGGGCTGGGGGATTCGATCCTAGCTCCTGTCTTCGCGAAAAAAATAAGGGAGATGGGGCTGGGGGAATCGAACTAGCGACCTATGGGGAGGAGGAGGAGAAAATTAATTAAACAAGTAAATGGGAGGCGTGGGATTCGAACCCACGACCTCCCAGTACGCACGAAGGGAGAGGAAATAATGAAAAAAAAAAGAAAATGCGAGGCGTTCAATCCCACAACCTCACTGCCACTCGCCCATTAAAATAAAATAAAGAGAGAGGGGATGTGGGGGTTCGAACCCACCACCTCACAGCCTCCTCAGCGAAATTAAAACGAAAATAAGGGGGGTTGTGGGGGTTCGAACTCACAACCTCACCATTGCAGCGAATTTAAATAAATAAAATCAAAGAGGTTGTGGGGGCTCGAACTCCCAACCCTTTGGTTAACTAAGAGTGAAATTAAAATAGAAAATTAATCCTTCAACGATGTGGATTGCCTCGTGAAATAGCAATAGAACTTTTCGAGACATTTGTAATTCCGTAAATGTTGAGATTTAGTTTAGAGTCTAATGTTATTAATATTAGAAATAAAATTAATGAAAAATATATATGATATCCAAGTGATTCAAGATTTGGGTTCCCTTGCCCAAACTTTCGTATTGATGCATAAGTCATACGTGAGTAAAATATCCAAGAATAATGCCATCTACTTAGATCAAAAATTAAGATCTTGGCATATATATATACAAGATACATAAATCTTGTACTACATAATCTTAGGAAAATAAGAATCACTTAGCGAACTATGAATGAAGCCCCATGGCTTGTATGTATAGACATATAAGTCTAGCATACGTTCAAAAATAAGTGAACCTAAGATGTATGTAATGAAATGATGAACCCTAGGAGGGTAAGTATGAGTGTAAGATACACTAAGTGGCCAAGTACATTTGCATATGATGATATGAATTATGAAATGACGAAATGAACATTCACATAATAAGAGGTGAGTAACTAAGAAAAGCAAAGGTGCTAATGATGAAGAATGTGGTGACAACATGATATAAGGCTAATGAAAATGATGAGAGCAATCTCAAATGAGCCTAAATAAATGTTACCAATACGTACTCACCAATGAGAGTGTAAGATAATGAAGAGACCAGTCTCTACGAACACTCTAATAAAAGTATTGAGCTTAACACACTTAACACTAATTATGAGATGAGAAATCATCTAATGAGCTATGATGTCCTCATACTAGAAGCCAGCTTCCATGACGTATGAGATGAATGTAATGGAACTTTATACTGAGCACCGATAGGCTAGCTATGAGCGGTGATGCCTTCTTTCGGGAAAGGCGGAGGTTCACGTAACTCTCATGAGCTGAGACTGTCCGGCTTGCCGGGTATGGGTCTCCTTACATCTCCTAGTCTTCGAACCTATACTGCCAATATAGGGATCTGGCGGGGTTAAATTCCCATGCACGCTAGCATGTTATTGGGTCACTTTGGCCGGTGATTCCACCTCTTTTCGGTGTGGGGGAGACACTGAACTTCGTTATGCTCACATGATCTATGTCGGTTAAAGTTAAAGTTCCCAATGAATGGATGAGGCCAGCCTCAGATGAAGCACATAATGAAATGAATGATAACAAAGGTGCTAGGATAGGATAATCAAGAGGTGAGCTAGACTCAGGTAATTACATTAGGTTATTCTTGATCATTGCACAGCAAGCCCGATGAAAGTCTTAAACTGCACCCTAGGTATAACTGGTGTTCATACTGGCTTATGAATGAAATGAAATGAAGTACGTATGAATGAATGAAGCAGACTCTGTGTTTGCTAATGAAGACTCCCTAGTTGAGGTCCCATATGTTGATCTTTCATTTTGGAAGTCTTAGTGTCAAGTCCATGATTCCAAGGTCTCATGGCATATGAATGAATGATATGAAAGAAGCTATGTGTTACATGTTATGTGCTATGATATGTGCTATATGAAGATGTTATGTGCTGTGTGCAATACGATATTTATAATGATGCATGTTACTCTCATGGTGTGACCTTCCTAACCCAATTTGGAAATTTCACTAACTTTCCTAATATCAATTTGGCAAGTCCACTGACTTGACTTCCAAAAATCATGTTGTTAGGAAAGAGCTATTCTTTCTCATGCATGTCCGTGGTGTGTGCTTGCATATACCCATACTTAGTACAAGTGTGTACTAACCCTATACATCTATACTATTTTAGGAGCAGGCACAGGTGGGCGATAGAGCTACAGGATCATTGTTGCAGCTATCCGGACGTCAGCATTCATCCAGAGTTTGGTAGGTCCTCATGCTTTCGAGGATGCTACTGTTTTACATTCTAGCTTAGTTTTAGAGTTGAGATAGTGGAGCATGTTCCACTAGCGTTTCTTTCCTGTTTTTATTAAGACTTTGTATTGGTACCATTTTGGCAATTATACACTTAATACTTATTGATCTATTTCTTTCAGTTGCTTATCTCTTAATGTTAGATGGTTGATGGTAAACAATTATGAAATGATAAGAATGTTTAACAAGTTTGTTAAGGAAACAAAAAGTTTCAAATTTTCCGCTAAAAATTAACCTAGAGGAAGTATAAATGACTAAGTAGGCTTGTCTGCGACCTCTGAGACGTCAACGACGCCGGTCTCGTCTGGGATGTAGATTCCAGTCGTGACAAAGTTGGTATCACAGCACTAGGTTAAATTACGAAAATAATAAGTTCACATCAACCACATTGAGTAGTTTCTAAGTCATGGTAGTGAAGTGCACCACTATCCTAGCTTAGAGACTGCATGATGCATAGGAAAACTTCCCTTTTCTGATCTTATCGTGCTTCTCCTAAAGTTTAATTTCTTGGGTGCTTCTCCTAAAGTTTAATTTCTTGGTTTTATGAGCGTGTCTAACATCAATTTTTTGTTGTTTTCAGAGAATGAACTCTATGAGGGCTACTGGTCATAGGAGAGGAGGAGCAGGTGCTGGGGGCAACCGAGTTCCACCCCAGGCTCCAGCTGAAGGAGTGGCTATGCTAGTTAACCCAACTGGGTTGACTGATGCTGAGGTGAGGGCATATCTGGCCGAGATGGTACAGGCCATTACTATGCAGGCCTAGGCTATGACTGCCCAGGTCAACCGGCAGGATGTTCAGAGGGAGAACCCACCGGTTCGTAGCATGGCTGACAGGCTGAGGGATTTCACGAGGATGAATCCTCCTATTTTCACAAGGTCTAGGACTGCAGAGGATCCCCAGGAATTTGTGGATGAGGTGCATAAGATCCTGCTGGCTATGAGAGCCACTGATATTGAGAAGGCTGAGAAGGCTTCCTATCAGCTCAAGGATGTTGCACAGACTTAGTGCAAGATGTGGCAAGATAGCCGAGTTTTAGGTGGAGTGCCAGTCACATTGGAGCTATTCAAGACAGCATTTCTGGAGAGATTCTTCCCCAGGGAGATGAGGGAGTCCAAGGTTGAGGAATCCATCAACCTTAAACAAGGCTCTATGAAAGTCAGAGAGTATTCCCTGAAGTTTGTCAAGCTATCAAGGTATGTTACTTTCCTTAGTATTTAATAGCAAGAATGAGGAAAATACTGAGCTTTGTTGAAATCAACCAGGTATGCTACTTCCCTGGTTTCCAACAGCAGGGATGAGATGAGCAGATTCCTCACAGGAATCAGTGGAGACCTGGAGGAGGAGTATCGATCTGCGATGCTCCATGATAACATGGATCTTTCCAGGTTGATGGTGCATGTCCAGCAGGTAGAGGACAGCCGCAGAAAGAGAGTTGTTCGTGATGCTAGGAGGACTAGGCCTCAAGATCAGGCAGGTCCCAGCCATGGAGGCCACAGAAACAACTTTGGCATCCGTGAGCAGCCAAGGTTCAAAAGGGGGCAACAGAGTTCTGGGAATTCTAATCCTCAGAGGAGTGCTACACCTAGAGGAGGCAGACCTGAGCCCAAGAAGGGCACTGGAGGTGAGATGCAGCGTCCTAAGAAGAATTGTGCTAAGTGTGGCCGAGCTCACAGTGGAGAGTGTAGACAGGGCACTAATGCCTATTTCGGTTGTGGTAAGAGTGCACACATGGTCAGAGACTGTCCACAGAACAGAGGTCAGGATGGAGGTAATGCTCAGCCTAGGCCTAATCCACAGGGTGCAGCAGCAGCCGAGCCTCCTAAGAGGAACAGGTTCTATGCCCTAAAGGGCAGGGAGGAGCAGGAGAAGTCCGCTGATGTGGTCACAGGTATGCTGCAAGTATTCTCAACTTCTGTTTATGCTTTACTTGATCTATGGTCTACGCTTTCCTTTGTGACTCCTCTGCTTGCTCTTACTTTTGAGATATTGTCTGATGTTCTGCATGATCCTATTGTGGTTAGTACACCTTTAGGAGAGAATGTAAGAACTGATAGAGTATACAAGGATTGCCCAATAGTTGTGAGTGGTAAGACTATGTGTGCAAACTTGGTTGAGTTACCCATGCATGATTTTGATGTTATTCTTGGCATGGAATGTCTTCACAGTTGTTATGCTTGCTTGGACTGTCGTAGTAGAGTGGTGAGATTTCGTTTCCCTAATGAAGAGGAGCTAGTCTGGGAGGGGTACAACTCGAGTCGTCCTAACCTCTTGATTTCGAACCTTAAGTCCAATAAAATGATGTCCAAGGGGTTATTGTGTCATCTTGTGAGTGTTAATGATTTAGATCATGACATTCCTTCCATAGACTTAGTACCTATAGAGAATGAGTTACTAGATGTGTTTCCTGATGATTTGCCTGGAGTCCCTCCCCTTCGAGAGATTGACTTTGGTATTGACTTAGAACCCGATAAAAAACCAATTTCAGTTTCTCCTTACAGAATTGCTCCAGCTGAACTCAAAGAGTTGAAGCTGCAGTTGAAATATCTCACTTATAAGGGTTTCATTCAGCTGAGCATATCCCCTTGGGGCGCTCCAGTGTTGTTTGTGAAAAAGAAAGATGGAACCCTTAGAATGTGTATCGATTATCGGCAGCTCAACAAAGTCACTATAAAGAATAAGTATCCACTCCCCAGAATAGATGATTTGTTCGATCAGCTCCAAGGGTCTAGTTTTTTCTCTAAGATTTATCTTCGTTCAGGGTATCATCATCTTAGGATTAGGGATGGAGATATCCCAAAGACAGCCTTTCGTACCCGCTATGGTCATTATGAGTTTCTAGTTATGTCATTTGGTCTTACGAATGCACCTGCTGCATTTATGGATCTCATGAACAGGGTATTCCGTGAATACCTTGACTCTTTCGTCATAGTATTCATTGATGACATTCTCATCTACTCTAACACCAAGGAAGAGCATGAACAACATTTGAGACTAACCTTGCAGGTACTTAGACAGCATCAGTTGTATGCCAAATTCAGCAAATGTGAATTTTGGCTGAGATCAGTAACCTTCCTGGGTCATGTTGTGTCCGATCAGGGCGTGGAGGTGGATCCCAGGAACACTGAGGCTGTGAAAAACTGGCCAAAGTCTCTTACTCCCACTGACATCCGTAGCTTTTTGGGATTGGCTGGTTACTACCGCAGGTTTGTGGAGGGCTTTTCTTCCATTGATGCCCCATTGACAGCTTTGACTAAGAAGAAAGCCAAGTTTGAATGGACGGAGACTTGTGAGAAGAGTTTCCAGGAGCTCAAGGACAGGCTCACTTCAGCCCCGGTGATTACATTGCCTAAGTGTGGTGAGAATTACACTATTTATTGTGACGCATCTAGGGTTGGTTTGGGTTGTGTTCTTATGCAGGTTGGTAAGGTGATAGCCTACGCGTCCAGACAGCTCAAGGTTCATGAGATGAATTATCCCACTCATGACCTGGAGTTGGCAGCTGTGGTGTTTGCACTGAAGCTGTGAAGGCATTATCTGTATGGAGTGCATGTGGATGTGTTCACAGACCATAAGAGTCTTCAGTACGTGTTCACACAGAGGGAGTTGAATCTACGTCAACGGAGATGGTTGGAGCTGTTGAAGGATTATGACATGAATGTGCACTACCATCCAGGTAAGGCTAATGTTGTAGCTGATGCTTTGAGCAGGATGAGCATGGGAAGTACAACACACGTTGAGGATGAGAAGAAGGAGCTGGTGAAAGATCTACACAGACTGGCCAGACTGGGTGTCACGACCCAACCCGATGGGCCGTGACTAGTGTCCGTTTTGGACACTCACACACGAACCTGCTAAGTATAACTGACTGAAACTAAGACAATAAGGAATTTAATCAAATCAAGCCAACTCCAACGCCAAATATAAATAAAGTGAATCTGTCTCATAAAAAGTCATAACCATTCAACCGTAACAACATACGCGAGCCAACAAGGCTGCCACTACACAATACACAATGATGTACGAAATTCAACAACCTTGTACACGCGGGCATCCCAAACAAACCATGTCCAGACCATTATCCAAAACATACGTATACAACCCACAAAATGTATTACAGACCTCTAAGAGTATAGTAGTGAAACTCGACGGGACATGGCCCCACTGTACCCATAGATAAGAAAAAGACTTCATAGAAAGTTATGTACCAAAACGACTGGGCTCCGAAATAGTGGAGCTCTCCAAATCAGCAGAGTAGATATCCTAGGCGAGAGGATCACCGAATTGAGCGTCTACACCTGCGGACATGAAACGCAGCCCCACGAGGAAAGGGGTCAGTACGGACAATGTACTGAGTATGTAAAGCATAAGGTAAAGATGACAGGATACCAACATGATAAGTCGAAACATGATATCGCTACACATGTACCTTATAAGTGAAAATCATGCATATCTTTAACATATAAGGTGCCCAGCTTCCCTAGTAAGGGACTCGGCAAAATAATCATCATATATATACATCATACGTACCCGGCCCTCTAGTGAGGGACTCGGTGAAATAGTCATCACATCATCTCCGTCATCATCATCATCATAACCATCCTCATCACCAATCATATATATAATATACATACCCGGCCCTCTAGTGAGGGACTCGGTGACATATGCAAGAAACTCCGCACGAACATTACCCGGCCCGGGACTCGGTGAAATGATAAATGACTCTATGCACGAGCAGAACATCATGAGCAACCATATGCAATTAAAATCATTTCTTATAACTCAATAGAACAATCAACGTGAACCAACAAGGAGTATTACCAAAGATTAACGTTTTATCAAGATTATAAACCTTTAACACGATATGAAAACGTAAAATCTCAATGACTCTAAGAATCTCTACCATAGATATGAGAAATCACCATAGCCTTAGACATAGCCGATATATAGAAGATTAGTTTGTGAAAGCAAGAATATACGTCACCTAGACACTCTAGAAATGAGTATCAAATCTGTACGTCATTCGCTCATTTAAAAGTCATGCCAAACCAAGAAGGAAAAGATAGCGTTACATACCGTATAGTCGAGCCACACGTCCAATATTTACTGCCCAAGCTATTAATCTATAACAAGCAACAATCGTGCCGCAATTAGATAGACGTCACGCTTTACTACTTATTGTAAGCTAGCTAATAATCTAACAAAAATTCGGCAGCACTTCCCCTATATTCCTTACTTCGTCCCAATCCGACAATAACCCAAATTATCCATAGCAATACCAATAACACATTAACATATACATAACGCCAAAACAGAATTTCCCACATTTTGCTTTAATCAAAACAGTCAAACACTAACACAACACCACTAATAATCCGATTATGATTTCCGTTCATACTTAGCACAATCAATAACTAAAACGAATTTTTTAAGCTACTGGTCACACCCCCTTCTTAACATTAATGGCTAATTAACAAAGGCATCCTAAAGAATTAACACACCAAGCAAAGAGATTACTAACCAAATTCCTTGAAACTGCTGGCCGAGAGTTTCATGGCTGGTTTTCTCCTTTTCCATGGCTGCCTAAGCTAAGTTGAAGAAGATGATATATTTGCTGTCATTTCACCACTTCATTCATTATATGAAGTGGAGACATCACCCCACTACACATCCCACTAAGCCTAGCTCCCATCTGATTTCCTTAAATGCCTTGAGTGGTGGGGCCCTCCACTTAATTAATTTAATCCCAAATAGCCACTAATTTATGTTAAAGATACTACATCATCCACTAAATAAATCTCCCACTAATGTTCCCCACTAATATTAAAGATACTACATCATCCACTAAATAAATCTCCCACTAATGTTCCCCACTAATGTTAAAGATACTACATCATCCACTAAATAAATCTCCCACTAATGTTCCCCACTAATGTTAAAGATACTACATCATCCACTAAATAAATCTCCCACTAATGTTCCCCACTAATGTTAAAGATACTACATCATCCACTAAATAAATCTCACCTAATATTTCTTTAATCACTTGGAACTTAAAATAAAATCTCATTCCCCGGACTTACATCGACTAGCTCATGACGCGCACTACGTATAAAAATATGAGGCGTAACATCCTTCCCCCCTTAGGAACATTCGTCCTCAAATGTTAAGTTAGCGTCTTAAGAAAAAAATCCAGCGAGGTCTCTCTAACAGTTATACCTATCAACCTGCATTCCGTAACCTACAGATCCCTCACAGAGTCACAACTTACTACAAAAACTCGTTTATCAATCAATATAGTCAAGCTAGGAATTGAATTACCTTCAGGTATGGGGAACACGTAAGGATACTTATTCTTCATTTTGTCTTCCGCTTCCCAAGTCATCTCCTCCCTATTATCATTTCGCCACAACACTTTGACGGAAGCCACATCCTTAGTACGTAACCTTCTAACCTGGCGATCAAGTATAGCTACGGGTTTCTCCTCATATGACAACTCCTCTGTTACCTGAACATCATCTACAGGGCATACTCTAGAAGGATCACCAATACATTTACGTAGCACCGATACATGAAAGACTGGATGTACCGCCTCCAAATCAGATGGTAGATCCAACTCATAGGCAACCTTGCCTATCCTACGAACAATCTGATAAGGCCCCATGTATCTCGGACTGAGCTTCCCTTTCCTGTCGAATCTCATCACACCCTTCATGGGTGATATCTTCAGGAATACCCAGTCACCAATCTGAAACTCCAAATCTCGGCGCCGATTATCTGCATATGACTTCTGTCAACTCTGGGCTGCTAATAATCTTTCCTGAATAAGCTTCACCTTGTCAACAGCTTGCTGAATCATATCCGGGCCTATTAACTTAGTCTCGCCAACATCGAACCAACCAATAGGTGACCTGCACTTCCTCCATTATAAAACCTCGTACGGTGCCATCTGGATACTAGAATGGTAACTATTATAATAGGCAAACTCAATGAGCGGCAAGTGGTCATCCCAGCTACCTTTGAAGTCAATAATACAGGCCCGCAACATATCTTCTAATGTTTGAATAGTATGCTCAGCCTGCCCGTCAGTCTGAGGGTGAAATGTTGTGCTAAGGTTCACCTGTGTCCCCAATCCCTTCTGAAATGATCTCCAAAAGTTGGCTGTAAATTAAGCTCCTCTGTCTGATATAATGGACGTGGGAACCCCATGAAGTCTCACTATCTCCCTGACATATAACCTCGCATAATCTTCAGCCGAATAAGTAGTCCTGACTGGAAGAAAATGGGCCGATTTCGTCAACCTATCTACAATAACCCATATAGAGTCATACTTCCGTTGAGTGATAGGTAAGCCTGTAATGAAGTCCATATTAATCATCTCCCATTTCCAAGTCGGGATCTCGATCTCCTGTAATAATCCACCAGGCTTTTGATGTTCGATCTTGACTTGTTGACAATTCGAGCACTAAGCAACAAACTCCGCTATGTCCTTTTTCATGCCATCCCACCAGTATAGGCATCTGAGGTCATAATACATTTTTGTTGACCCTGGGTGAACAGAATAACGGGCAGAGTGTGCCTCTCCCATAACCTGCCGTCGTAGCCCCGCAATATCAGGTACACACAATCTGCCTTCATATCGTAACACTCCGTCAGGTGTAACCTTAAATGGGGTCTTTTCCTTTTGAAGAGTTGCATCTCTATACCTTGCCAGAATAGGGTCCTCGTACTTGTGTTTCTTTACCTCATCTATGATTGAGGACTCAGCAACCTCTCGAATAGAAACTCCACTATCTTCTGAATTAGCCAGACGGACTCCAAGGCTGGATAGCCGCTGAATCTCCCGAACCATCTCCCTCCTTTCTGGTTGTACATCTGTCAAGCTACCCATGGACTTACGGCTAAGAGCATCTGCTACAACATTTGCTTTCCCTGGATGATATAAAATATCGACATCATAATCCTTTAGCAACTCTAACCACCGTCTCTGTCGTAAGTTCAGCTCCTTCTGTTTAAAGATATATTGGAGACTATTATGATCTGTATAGATGTCCACATGGACACCATATAAATAATGCCTCCATATCTTCAAGGCATGAACCACGACTGCTAACTCCAGATCGTGAGTAGTATAATTCTTTTCATGCTTCCTAAGCTGTCGGGAGGCATAAGCTATAACTTTGCCATGCTGAATTAATACACATCCTAGCCCAACACCCGAAGCATCACAATAAATAACATAGCCGTCTGGTCCCTCTGGAAGAGTTAGGACTGGAGTTGTAGTCAATTTGTCTTTCAATAGCTGGAAGCTTCGCTCACAAGCATCAATCCACTGGAACATGGCTGCCTTTTGAGTTAGCCTTGTCAAAGGCGCTGAAATTGAGGCAAACTTTTCTACAAATCTCCTATAATATCCTGCTAACCACAAAAGTTGCGTACCTCAGTAGGTGTCGTAGGTCTGGGCCAAGTCTTTACCGCATCAATTTTCTGCGTGTCTACCCGAATACCATCAGCTCCAATAATATGCCCCAAGAATGTCACTGAAGTCAACCAGAACTCGCACTTGGAGAACTTAGCATACAACTTCTGGTGCTGAAGCACCCTAAGTACCATTCGTAAATGGTTTGCATGCTCCTCTTCTGAACGTGAATAGACCAGAATATCGTCTATAAATACAATAACAAACATATCAAGAAATGGTTTAAACACTCGATTCATTAAATCCATAAACACCGCTGGAGCATTAGTCAGCCCAAAAGACAGCACTCTAAACTCATAATGCCCGTATCGGGTCCGGAATGCCGTCTTTGGAATATCAGCCTCCCTTACCCGTACTTGATGATAACCTGACCGCAAGTCTATCTTTGAAAAACACTTAGCACCCTGCAACTGGTCAAATAGATCGTCAATCCTTGGGAGGGGATACCTGTTCTTTACTGTTACTTTGTTCAGTTACCTATAATCAATACACATCCGCAGCGACCCATCCTTCTTCCTCACAATCAGTACTGGTGCTCCCCAAGGTGACGTACTAGGCCTGATGAAGCCCTTTTCTAGCAAATCTCTCAATTGCTCTTTCAACTCTTTCAACTCAGCAGGTGCCATTCTATAAGGAGGTATAGATATTGGCTGGGTATCTGGCAGTACATCTATAGTAAACTCTATCTCTCATTCTGGAGGAAGGCCTGGAAGTTCCTCTGGAATACATAGGGAAATTATTAACTACCGGGACTGATTGAAGAGTCGGTGCCTCTGCCTTTATGTCATGCACCCGAACCAGATGATAAATATAGCCTTTTCTAACCATCTTCCTGGCCTTAAGGTATGAAATAAATTTACCTTTCGGCGATACTGTACTCCCCTTCCACTCTATAATCGGTTCCCCTAGAAATTGAAATCGAACTATCTTTCCTCTACAATCAACATTAGCATAACAAGCAGCCAACCAATCCATGCCCATGATAATATCAAAATCAATCATATTTAACTCTATTAGATCTGCTACGGTACGACGACTATATATAACCACTGAACAATTCTTATATACTCGCGTAGCTAAGACAGAATCTCCTACAGGTGTAGCTACCTCAAATGGTTCTATCAACTCAGACTCTATTCCGATCCTACTAGCAACGAAGGGGGATATAAATGATAAGGTGGAACCTGGGTCTATCAATGCATACACACTTTGGGAGAATAGTGATAATATACATGTGATCACATTAGGTGACGCCTCCTGATCCTGCCTACTAGTCAAAGCATATATGCGGTTCGAGGGACCGCTAGAACTGGAAGCTCCACCACGACCTCTACCATGGCCTGCTGGCGCCTGAATACCCTGCCCCATAGGGCGCATAGCCACAGAAGAAGATGAACCAGCAACGGACCCAGTAGGCTGTGCCATACCACCTGCACTACCTCTAAAGGGACACTCCCTCATAGTATGACCCAGACGGCCACAAGAAAAACACGCACCTGTAACCCAATGACATTCCCCAGCATGGGACCTACCACAGCGAGAACACCGAGGCAAAGGTGGCCTCGACTGGCTCAAACCCCTGCCCATCTGTGACCCTGACGCCATAGAGCTCTGACCAGCTTCCGAATATCCCGCACGATCGAACCCCCTACCCATGAAACGTGGGGGTGCACTCTGTGCTGGCTGGGATGAAAATCTAACATGCTGTTGAGACTGCCTGCCTCGAAACTCGTCAGGATAACCTGCTGATCTAGCCCTCTTATGTTGGCCTCTATTAAAATCTCTATCTGGTTGACGTCCCCGATGCCGATCCTCTACCCCCTGTGCATATGCTTGCACCCGAGCAATGTCCATACCAGACTGAAGAGTCACTGCCATACAACCGCCAATCAGATAACGATCCAATCCCATCACATAACGATGTACCCTGTCTGCCATATCAGCCACAATAGTAGGCGCATGCCTAGCCAATGAATCAAACTCGAGACTATACTCTCTAACACTCCTGCCATTCTGCCTCAAACGCAAGAATCTATCGACTCTAGCTCGCTTCATCTCTGGAGGCAGGAAGTGGCCCTGGAAAGCCTCCACAAATTCATCCCATACCGCTGGAGGAGCACCCTCACCCCTAGATAACTCCCAAGACTCATACCAATTAATAGCTACATCTCGCAAACGATACATAGCCAACTCAACAGACTCAGTCTCCAAAGCCTTGATTATCCTCAATGTACGCTGCATCTGACGAATAAACTCTTGTGGATCATCTTGGGGCCTTGATCCAAAGAACTCTGGAGGATTACAACTTAAAAAGTCACGAGCCCTTAAGCTATCAGATCTGTCTGCATGATCAACTCCTAGTCCATGCCTGCGATCCTGACCTGCCACTAATCTAGTCAGTAACTGAACCGCATCTCTCATGGCCCTATCCTCCGCCCCTGGCTGAGGAGCTGGAGGTTCAGGTGCTGGGGCCTCGGGGGTTGGTGGTGGTGTAGCAGAGCTGTCCGACTGGAGTACAATACCAGACATAGACTGGGCACGGGCCCTAGTAACTGTCCGGGTCTGACTAGTACCTTCTGCTACCGATTTGCCCTTCTGGGCGGCTATCGCTTTCTTTGGAGGCATAGCTGAAAACACAGGGATTCGTTAGAGAGGGATTATCCTGTTAATATAGCTCTATCGCACGATGTAGAATAAGAAGAAAGGATGACATCCTAAATGTCCTGTAGCTTCCTGTTTATAGATGTGGTGCACTACACACCGATAAACAAGACTCTACTAGACACGGTCTGTAGACACTTCCGAGGAAGAACCGCTCTAATACCACTTTTGTCATGACCCAACCCGATGGGCCGTGACTAGTGTTCGTTTTGGACACTCACACACGAACCAGCTAAGTATAACTGACTGAAACTAAGACAATAAGGAATTTAATCAAATCAAGCCAACTCCAATGCCAAATATAAATAAAGTGAATCTGTCTCATAAAAAGTCATAACCATTCAACCGTAACAACATACGCGAGCCAACAAGGCTGCCACTACACAATACACAATGATGTACGAAATCCGACAACCTTCTACAAGCGGGCATCCCAAACAAACCATGTCCAGACCATTATCCAAAACATACGTATACAACCCACATAATGTCTTACAGACCTCTAAGAGTATAGTAGTGAAACTTGACGGGACATGGCCCCGCCGTACCCATAGATAAGCAAAAGACTTCATAGAAAGTTATGTACCAAAACGACTGGGCTCCAAATAGTGGAGCTCTCCAAATCAGCAGAGTAGATATCCTAGGCGAGAGGATCACCAAACTGAGCGTCTACACCTGCGGACATGAAACGCAGCCCCCCGAGGAAAGGGGGTCAGTACGGACAATGTACTGAGTATGTAAAGCATAAGGTAAAGATGACAGGACACCAACATGATAAGTCGAAACATGATATCGCTACACATGTACCTTATAAGTGAAAATCATGCATATCTTTAACATATAAGGTGCCCAGCTTCCCTAGTAAGGGACTCGGCAAAATAATCATCATATATATACATCATACGTACACGGCCCTCTAGTGAGGGACTCGGTGAAATAGTCATCACATCATCTCCATCATCATCATCATCATAACCATCCTCATCACCAATCATATATATAATATACATACCCGGCCCTCTAGTGAGGGACTCGGTGACATATGCAAGAAACTCCGCACGAACATTACCCGGCCCGGGACTCGGTGAAATGATAAATGACTCTATGCACGAGCAGAACATTATGAGCAACCATATGCAATTAAAATCATTTCTTATAACTCAATAGAACAATCAACGTGAACCAGCAAGGAGTATTACCAAAGATTAACGTTTTATCAAGATTATAAACCTTTAACACGATATGAAAACGTAAAATCTCAATGACTCTAAGAAGCTCTACCATAGATATGAGAAATCACCATAGCCTTAGACATAGCCGATATATAGAAGATTAGTTTGTGAAAGCAAGAATATACGTCACCTAGACACTCTAGAAATGAGTATCAAATCTGTACGTCATTCGCTCATTTAAAAGTCATGCCAAACCAAGAAGGAAAAAATAGCGTTACATACCGTATAGTCGAGCCACACGTCCAATATTTACTGCCCAAGCTATTAATCTATAACAAGCAACAATCGTGCCGCAATTAGATAGACGTCACGCTTTACTACTTATTGTAAGCTAGCTAATAATCTAACGAAAATTCGGCAGCACTTCCCCTATATTCCTTACTTCGTCCCAATCCGACAATAACCCAAATTATCCATAGCAATACCAATAACACATTAACATATACGTAACGCCAAAACAGAATTTCCCATATTTTGCTTTAATCAAAACAGCCCAAACACTAACACAACACCACTAATAATCCGATTATGATTTCCGTTCATACTTAGCACAATCAATAACTAAAACGAATTTTTTAAGCTACTGGTCACACCCCCTTCTTAACATTAATGGCTAATTAACAAAGGCATTCTAAAGAATTAACACACCAAGCAAAGAGATTACTAACCAAATTCCTTGAAACTGCTGGCCGAGAGTTTCATGGCTGGTTTTCTCCTTTTCCATGGCTGCCTAAGCTAAGTTGAAGAAGATGATATATTTGCTGTCATTTGACCACTTCATTCATTATATGAAGTGGAGACATCACCCCACTACACATCCCACTAAGTATAGATCCCATCTGATTTCCTTAAATGCCTTGAGTGGTGGGGCCCTCCACTTAATTAATTTAATCCCAAATAGCCACTAATTTATGTTAAAGATACTACATCATCCACTAAATAAATCTCCCACTAATGTTCCCCACTAATGTTAAAGATACTACATCATCCACTAAATAAATCTCCCACTAATGTTCCCCACTAATGTTAAAGATACTACATCATCCACTAAATAAATCTCCCACTAATGTTAAAGATACTACATCATCCACTAAATAAATCTCCCACTAATGTTCCCCACTAATGTTAAAGATACTACATCATCCACTAAATAAATCTCCCCTAATATTTCTTTAATCACTTGGAACTTAAAATAAAATCTCATTCCCCGGACTTACATCGACTAGCTCATGATTCGCACTACGTATAAAAATACAATGTGTAACACTGGGTGTGCGTTTGGTTGACTCCACTAGTGGGGTGTTTCAATTCATCCTAGTTCTGAATCATCCTTGGTAGTTGAAGTCAAGCAGGGTCAGAATCTAGATCCTGTGTTGATGGAGCTGAAGGACTCAGTGCTGATGAAGATGAATGAGTCTTTCGCTTTGGGAGGTGATGGCATACTTAGGGATCAGGATAGGCTGTGTGTACCAGATGTGGATGATTTGTGGACCAGGATTGTTGCAGAGGCCCATGGTTCCAGATATTTTATACATCTAGGTTCCACCAAGATGTATCATGATCTTAAGCATATTTATTGGTGGGATGGCATGAAGAAGGACATTGCAGAATATGTGGCCAAGTGTCCTAATTGTCAGCAGGTTAAGGCAGAGCATCTTAAGCCTGGTTGTCTGACTCAGATTATTGAGGTTCCGACTTGGAAGTGGGAGGCCATTAATATGGGCTTCGTGGTTGGTCTTCCGAGGACTAGGAGGCAGCATGACTCTATATGGGTTATTGTGGACAAATTGACTAAGTCTGCCTACTTTATCCCTGTGAAGTCTACTTACAGAGCCGAGGATTATGCGAGGCTCTACATTGATGAGATTGTGAGATGGCATGGGATTCCTTTGTCTATCATTTCAGATAGAGGAGCTCAGTTTACTTCACATTTCTGGAGATCTTTCCAGAAGAGCTTGGACACGCAGGTAAAGCTTAGCACTGCCTTTCATCCTCAGACAAATGGGCAGGCAGAGTGCACCATTCAGATATTGGAGGACATGTTGAGAGTGTGTGTGATTGACTTCAGAGGTAACTGGGATGACCATCTGCCTTTGATAGAGTTCTCGTATAATAATAGCTATCACTCCAGCATTGGGATGGCACCGTTTGAGGCACTGTATGATAGGAGGTGTAGATCTCCAGTTGGGTAGTTCGAGGTTGGAGAGTCATCCATTTTGGGTCTAGATATTATTCATGAGGCCTTAGAGAAGGTCAGAGTGATTAGGGACAGGTTGACTTCTGCTTACAGTCGGCAGAAGTCATATGAAGTCATATGCTGATAACAGAAAACGGCCCTTAGAGTTTGATGTTGGTGACCAGGTTTACTTGAAAATATCGCCTATGAAAGGGGTGATGAGATTTGGTAGAAAAGGGAAGCTGAGTACGAGGTATGTTGGGCCATATGAGATCCTACAGCGTGTGGGGGAGGTGGCCTATGAGTTTGCATTCCCTGCGGAGCTAGCTTCTGTTCATCCAGTCTTTCAAGTCTCTATGTTGAAGAAGTGCCTAGGTAATCCAACATCAATCCTACCTGTTGAAGGTTTGGGGGTTGGTGAAGACTTGTCTTATGAGGAGGTACCTGTTCAGATCTTAGACAGACAGGTCAAGCGGTTGAGGAACAAGGAGATTGCCACAGTGAAGGTATTATGGAGAAATCATCTTGTTGAGGGTGCTATGTGGGAGGCTAAGGCCGACATGAGATCCCTCTACCCGCATATTTTCAGCTCTTGAGGTTAGACTTCCTACTCTTAAACCTATGTTTCCTTATCTCTCCGTATTTTGTTGCTATTGAGTGACTGTGCATAGTGATTCTTTTTATGATCTGACTGGCATTACGATGTGAAGTAGTAGTGTCATTCGGGGACGAATGTTCCTAAGGGGGGGATAATGTAACAACCCTAAAAATGAATAGGATAAAGACTTGGGGTGTCAAGAATGCTTGTGATTAAACCAAAGTTCACACGGATTGATATGCGTAGAACCAAACCTCAGAACCCTTACTACGACCAAGTCAACTAACTTGGGGAGTTAGTTGAGCTTGGAAAGGTTGGAACCAACCATGTGAGGCTCTCGAAAACAAAGATTTAATCGAAGGAGTCTATACCGGACTTAAAAGAAGAAATTTTAAGCTTTGAGGGTCTAGGGGTAAAATGGTCTTTTACAGGCCAAGGAAAATATTGTAATTACCCTGAGGAATTAATAAATTAATTAATTAATTTAATTAAAAGAGCTATTCGAATTTGGGGCGATCCGGAGTGACCCATTTCGCAAATGGGGTGCCACTCGAGTTCGAGCCCCACTAGGAGCAAGGAATTGATGATAATCATCAATTAAAATCTATTCATTAAGGGTAAAATGGTCTTTTCACGTATTAATTAAAATAAATCAGATTTTTATTAAGTTAATTAAATCCTATTTTGACTAAGTCTTGAATTTAGTCTCCTAATCCTAATAACTCACTCTCCCTCACGTTTCTCAACTCTCTCTCACGTTTTCAATCTCTCTCTCACACGTTATTTCTGCCAAACACAACAAAAACCAGAAAAGAGATCAAGAGTTCTTCACACTTGAAGAACTCACAAGAACCTTTAAGTAAAAGACAAAGTAATCAAAACGTCAAGGCTAAGAGAGGTTCATCGAGTGGGGTGTACGTTGAAGTGAATTGGGCGTGGTTTGGAGGAGTTTTCGGGCAGCAGCTTCAATCTTTAACAACGTCAAAATGTATGGGTTTCTCTCCTGGAATTCTTTCTCCAAGAGTACTTTCCTTTGAACGATTCTCAAGCTCTTGAAAACTAAGGTTGTTCCCCTTTGTATGTCCTTGTCCTTAGCTCCCAAATGAATTCGTAGGATGGGTATGTTGTGCTGCTAGATTTAGGCATGAATGATGTGTTTATATTAAATGCGAATGTGTTTATGTGTGGGAAATCACGATAATGATCATGAAAATATGACCGGAAAAGTTGATGTATAGACGTGTATGGGGCAGTGTTTAAGTCACTATTTTGGGGTGTATAAGTTGCATATTTATTGTGTATTTTATGTGTGTAATGGGTGTACAATGTGATGTTCATTATAATGAAGTATAGTGGATTGAATAACCATCTTTTAGCTATCTAAACTTATAAAAAAATGCACCTAAGAATGGTTGAAGAAGGACTAAAATTTTCCAGATTTGTGCACTAATTAATAACGTAAATTCTGGGTTTTTAAAAAGGGGAATAAATAAGTGAGGTCAATGGGAATTGAACCCATGACCTCACATGTTGAGAAGGCTGAAAAAAACCAGGGAAAAACGTGAAGGAGCTAAGGGGAATCGAACCCCTTAGCTACTGGTTTCGTGAGGCAAAGAAAAAGGAAAATGGGGGCTGGGGGATTCGATCCTAGCTCCTGTCTTCACGAAAAAAATAAGAGAAATGGGGCTGGGGGGAATCGAACTCGCTACCTATAAGGAGGAGGAGGAGAAAATTAATTAAACAAGTAAATGGGAGGCGTGGGATTCGAACCCACGACCTCCCAGTACGCGCGAAGGGAGAGGAAATAATGAAAAAAAAAAAGAAAATGCGAGGCGTGGGGATCGAACCCACGACCTCAGAGCTGAAGGGAGAGGCAAAATAACAAGGAAATAAAGTGAGGCTGTGGGGATTCGATCCCACAACCTCACTGCCACTCGCCCATTTAAATAAAATAAAGATAGAGGGGCTGCGGGGGTTCGAACCCACCACCTCAGAGCCTCCTCAGCGAAATTAAAACGAAAATAAGGGGGGTTGTGGGGGTTCGAACCCACAACCTCCCCATTGCAGCAAATTTAATTAAATAAAATCAAAGAGGTTGTGGGGGCTCGAACCCCCAACCCTTCGGTTAACTAAGAGTGAAATTAAAATAGAAAATTAATCCTTCACTTAAATGTTGAGATTGAATTTAGAGTCTAATGTTATGAATATTAGAAATAAAATTACTGAAAAATATAAATGATATCCAAGTGATTCAAGATTTGGGTTCCCTTGCCCAAACTTCCGTATTGATGCATAAGTCATACGTGAGTAAAATATCCAAGAATAATGCCATCTACTTAGATAAAAAACTAAGATCTTGGCATATATATACAGGATACATAAGTCTTGTACTACATAATCTTAGGAAAATAAGAATCACTTAGCGAACTATGATGAAGCCCCATGGCTTGTATGTATAGACATATAAGTCTAGCATACGTTCAAAAATAAGTGAACATAAGATGTATGTAATGAAATGATGAACCCTAGGAGGGTAAGTATGAGTGTAAGATACACTAAGTGGCCAAGTACATTGGCATATGATGATATGAACTATGAAATGACGAAATGAACATTCACATAATAAGAGGTGAGTAACTAAGAAAAGCAAAGGTGCTAATGATGAAGAATGTGGTGACAACATGATATGAGGCTAATGAAAATGATGAGAGCAATCTCAAATGAGCCTAAATAAATGTTACCAATACGTACTCACCAATGAGAGTGTAATATAATGAAGAGACCAGTCTCTACGAACACTCTAATGAAAGTATTGAGCTTAACACACTTAATACTAATTATGAGATGAGAAATCATCTAATGAGCTATGATTTCCTCATACTAGAAGCCAGCTTCCATGACGTATGAGATGAATGTAATGGAACTTTATATTGAGCATCGATAGGCTAGCTATGAGCGGTGATGCCTTTTTTCGGGAAGGGCGGAGGTTCACGTAACTCTCATGAGATGAGACTATCTGGCTTGCCGGGTATGGGTCTCCTTACATCTCCTAGTCTTCGAACCTATACTGCCAATATAGGGATCTGGCGGGCTTAAATTCCCATGTACGCTAGCATGTTATTGGGTCACTTTGGCCGGTGATTCCACCTCTTTTCGGTGTGGGGGAGACACTGGATTTCATGATGCTCACATGATCTATGTCGGTTAAAGTTAAAGTTCCCAATGAATGGATGAGGCCAGCCTCAGATGAAGCACATAATGAAATGAATGATCCCAAAGGTGCTAGGATATGATAATCAAGAGGTGAGCTAGACTCAGGTAATGACATTAGGTTATTCTTGATCATTGCACAGCAATCCCGATGAAAGTCTTAGACTACACCCTAGGTATAGCTGGTGTTCACACTGGCTTATGAATGAAATTAAATGAAGTACGTATGAATGAATTAAGCAGACTCTGTGTTTGCTAATGAAGACTCCCTAGTTGAGGTCCCATATGTTGAGCCCTCATTTTGGAAGTCTTAATGTCAAGCCCATGATCCCAAGGTCTCATGGCATATGAATGAATGATATGAAAGAAGTTATGTGTTACATGTTATGTACTATGATATGTGTTATATGAAGATGTTATGTGTTGTGTGCAATACGATAATTATAATGATGCATGTTACTCTCATGGCGTGACCTTCCTAACCCAATTTGGAAAGTTCACTAACTTTCCTAATCTCAATTTGGCAAGTCCACTGACTTGACTTCCAAAAATCATGTTGTTAGGAAAGAGCTATTCTTTCTCATGCATGTCCATGGTGTGTGCTTGCATATACCCATACTTACTACAAGTGTGTACTAACCCTATACATCTATACTATTTTAGGTGCAGGCACAGGTGGGCGATAGAGCTACAGGATCATTGTTGCAGCTATACGGCCGTCAGCATTCATCTGGAGTTTGGTAGGTCCTCATGCTTTCGAGGATGCTACTATTTTACATTCTAGCTTAGTTTTTGAGTTGAGATAGTGGAGCATGTTCTACTAGCGTTTCTTTTCTGTTTTTATTAAGACTGTATTGGTGCCATTTTGGCAATTATACACTTAATACTTATTAATCTATTTCTTTCAGTTGCTTATCTCTTAATGTTAGATGGTTGATGGTGAACAATTATGAAATGATAAGAATGTTTAACAAGTATGTTAAGGAAACAAAAAGTTCTAAATTTTCCGCTAAAAATTAACCTAGAGGAAGTATAAATGACTAAATAGGCTTGTCTGCGACCTTTGAGAGGTCAACGACGCCGGTCTCGTCTGGGGTCTAGACTCCAGTCGTGACATATATATACTCGTTTTGACGCACGTGCGTTGCACGTGAATATCAAATCATGTACCACACTATTTTTCCATCATAAAAAATAGAAGATATACTAAATAGGATGTTTTAAGAAGAACAAGAATGATATTTTATTGAAAAATGTAGTTTAAAAATTTGAGGAAGCCCCTATTTTTATAGGCAACAAAGGGTAGCGTATGGAAAACTACTTATTGTGCGTTATCAAAGAGATGTCACAACCCTATAGAAAACTCAGAAACCTTCAGAAAGGTCACAACTCATTAGAAAAGTCATAACTCTTCAGAAATGTCACAACTTTTCGGAAAAGTTGCAACTCTTCCAAAAAGTCGTAACCCTATAGAAGAGTCAGAACCCTTCTAAAAGCTCACAACACATCTGCAAAGTTAAAATACTTCGAAAATATCATAACCTTCAATGTCAAAGTGTGTGCGTCTTTAGTATAATCATAACCCTTCAATGTTCTTTCACGCTGCATTTGAGCTTTAAAATATGACTCTTAGAGTCCATAGAGTTCAACATAAATTGAGCTTTAGATAAGCCTATGTTTTGTGTGTGAGAGGGTGTAGGGTTGGTGGTAATGACAGTTGGAATCCAAAATTACGCCTGAAGCTTTTGATTAGATAAAAGGCTCAGTCTTATTTTTCGTAAAATGGATTTCTTGCTAAAATTTACTTGAGAAACCAAGGATATGGTAGGGCATATTGGTCTTCAAATTAATTTGAGAATGTGGATAAACCATCTGACGAATGGATTTTATGTTGATGTTTTATCATCTATCTCAAACAACAAAATACCTAGTGTAGTTTCATAACGGATATTTGGGCAGAGTAGGATGTAAGTAGACCTTATTCTTGTCAGGGCTAAAGTGATTGTTTTCAATAGACTCTCAACTTGGAAGTGATGTGTTTGAAGTAATCTCAAAAAGTAATGACATGAGTAATGTGCTGTCAAAAAAATAAATTATTTTGAAAACGAAGAATCTATAAACTGCAAACATATAGATACCTCACTCGCTAGGCTGTATCCACTTCATGATTTCTCTTGAACTTCAGATATTGATCCTTGTTTAAGAAAAACTTACATGTTTAATGTTTTAAAGTTCTTTGCTATTCCAAGTTACTATTTAAAATTATATATATTTCTTGCAGCCATTTATGGTTGAGAGAACCCTAATGTGAGATGATGAGTACTTGAAAACAAGGAATTAAGTTGATGAATAGTTAGTTAATTATAATTAAGTATTATGAACAACTCAACATATAGGAAAAGTGCAAAATCAGGAGTTCCTTTAGTTTTCGATCAGATAATATTAGTTCTCAACCTAAAATTGTAAATATTATTTAATATGCATGTGTAATAATAGCCTATCATACTGACAATTGACCAATGTGTGTGGTACTAATAGTTGTAGACACGCTGATCGCTTTGCCTCTTTCGCTTTCATTCAATAGCTCGTTTCAACTTTCACTTAAAGTAATGTTAAGAGTGTCGATAATTTGTATGTTGCATTTTATAACCCTAACTACAAAATGCAATAATTTCCGTTAGGTACAATCATACAGTCAGTGGATCATATCCTCTGTTTGAATTTTTCACGTTCACTACGCGGTGGCACCTTCAAGGTCATTTATCTCTTTGTCTTTACTCAAGTAAGTCATCCTATTCAATGATGGTTTGGTCTATTTTTTCTGGAATTCTTGATAGGAAATTTTTTAGTATTAGGGAAGTCTAGTAGCTCATAGAACTATCATTTTCTTTTTAAATAAGAGACTATTTTTGGGACAAACAAAAAAGGAAAGTAAGACGTGTAAATTGTAATCAATGAAGTATCATTCTGTTGAGGAAAATACTAGAAAGTTCAAAGTGCTCAAAAGTTCAATCAACTTTCCAGTTTTTATTTTTTTCTTCTCTTTTATATTTCTATTTACTCCTTAATTTGATTCTAATTTTAATACTTAGTAGGCGAAAGTTTTCGTGTATTTTCTACTTGTATAGTAAAAGGTAATACTCCTATACAACAACTCTTATGCTTGCTTTAGCTGATATAATATATAATATTATGATCATAGTTTAGTGATTCATAAGTCTAGATACGATTGAGATTAATTAATATATTGGTTGATTTTTTTTTTACATGCCAACCATTTGTATATGCTTGAGAATCTAAGACTTGGATATGCAAGAAAATGTTACTGTTAAATGTTTAGACTTGGTTTTTGCTTTAATTTGTGATATCTTTTTATCCATGATAATATTCAATACGCTCTTTATCATATTTTGTTGAGTTCATTAATTTGACAATTGTTATTTTTAAAGTTGATATTACTCCATAGAGTTGTCTTGGAGATGTGTTACTTTGCGAAGGTAAATCCAATTAGTACATTAACAGATGATGTGGTTTAGTCAACATCTCAAGGATAATAACAGATCAAATTGAATGTTGATTTTTTTTTTTAATTAAAATGGTTTGGTTCAAGGCCAGTTTATTCAAAACATATTATGTACAAGCTAAAGCTTAAAGCTTGGCCAAGAACAGGTCATGACTATCTAAACATGAAATAAGCAAAAGGAAACAAAGGATAAAAGAAAAGAAATGATAAAACTAAAGAAGTAACTAAAAGGAAAGTGAAAAACCCATGTATGAACTCTTTGTAACATTTCATCCTAGAGATTCACCCCTAAACTTGGACATTGAGCTCATCTCAATTGTTGTTGCTCTGTTGGAAATCAACCAGATTGACCTCAGAAGGTACGAGCCGAGGGAGGTAAGTAGCATTCTTTGAGCGTAATCAATTTCTTATGGGATAAAATCGTTTTTTCTTCAGCTCAAAATTATTGATGACATTTCTATCTCAAGTTTTGGGTGATGCCACTATGAGACACCTGCAGGATCTTATAGGAGAAGTGACATCTTACGTAAAAGAATCCTTTCTCAAACTTGAGGAGAAGTGATTTAAGATGAAGCTGAAGTTTAAGATGACCGATAGTCCTTAACTATTGATGTAGGCTTTATTAGGAGTGCCTTGTTTGTGATTTTCATTGTTTTTCTTCTAGCAGAATGAACCTCCAAGGAAATTGATACCACATACTAGAGCAATCACAATATAATCCACAAACAAGTTTTCCAGATGGAATTGTAAATCATATATTTTAACTTCTTGTTGTGTTTTTGCAAATGATATACTGTTTGGACCTTTGGCTTACTACATTGTTGTTAATCAGTTTTAGACCGTGTGTTGGAAATAGCCATTTAATTTTATTTCCCTTCCTCGTATCGCCTTGAATCATATACTTGGATTTTGTTGTTTATGTGTGTGAATTATCTTATTAGCTTCTGATAGGAGTTCCTGAAAATTATTGTATTGGATAGTACAATAAAACACCACCACCCCTCTCCTCCCTTTTCCCTGCATTTATTTCACTTCTCATTTGTGTTCCAATTTTGTAAGATCTACCCATGTTCTCTTCATTTGTGCATATTTCTCCAGATCTCAGTTCCAAAATGCATGAAATCAGTCGTATTCAAAGTGGACAATGTGGTAACCAAATTGGTGCCAAGTTTTGGGAAGGTTTTTGTGCCAAACACGACATTGATTCTACCGGTCATTACAATGGTGATTCTGATCTCCATTTGAGAGAATTAATGTGTATTACAATGAGGTTACCAGTGGAAGATTTGTTCCTAGGGATGTTCTTATGGATTTAGATCACCATGGGCAATATTAGATATGGTCCTTATGGACACACCTTCCATCATGATAACTTCGTTTTTGGACAAGTTGGTGCTGGTAACAATTGGGCTAAAATACATTACACCGAGGTGCTGAATAGATTGATGTTGTTCTTGATCTTGTTTGTAAGGAAGTCGAAAACTCTGACTGCCTTCAAGGTTTGTGTTTCTACCAGCATTTTCTTTAACATTTTGTGTTCATTTAGTGTTTTTGCAGATCTATGCATTTTGAGAATTTATTTACGTTCTAGGTGTTTGATTTTCAGGATTTCAATTGTGCCATTCATAGGGTGGGGGAAGAGGTTCTTTTATGGGAACACTTCTGATCTTAAAGATCAGAGAAGAATACCTAGACAAAATAATGCTTACCTTCTCCGTTTTCACTTCACCGAAGGTTTCTGACATTGTTGTTGAGCCTTATAATGCTACCTTGGCCATGCATCATCAATTGGTTAAAAATGCCGATGAGTGCATGCTTCTTGGTAATGAGGTTCTATATTACATCTTATTCAGAACCCTAAAGCTCATCACCCCAAGCTTTAAGTCATTTCAGCATCTCGATTGAGCTTTTCTTTGCGTCATCTGTCTGATTGTTGTTAGCTGAGCATGTTTGATATTTCTTGTTAGTTTTTTATTTAGAATTTTGAAGTTATGAATCATCGGCTAGATGGTTCCCTTCTCTTAGAACACGTAACACATGGAAATTACCCCTTCTCTCCAACTCTTAGATCTTTTGAACCTCCATACTAATAGCCCATGGACTGTCCCAATCTTCATCAATCACCTTCTTGAGGATTAAGGAGCTAGCGTCCATAATAGTGTTCTCTTATACAATAAGCCACTACTTCATGAATTGTCAATACTTTATCACCTAAACTAGTAGTATTGGTAATGACCCCTACTATTTCTGATGCAGAATGCCAGAGAGCAAGAATCAGGCTTCTCTCTAGACGAGCCATAAATATTAAACTTAAATTTCCCTTGGGGAGGAAGATGTCACTATACTAATGTGCACCTCGTGGGTTTTTAGATCTCCAACTTTTGCATTATAAGTGGCCAGATGTTAAGAGATCTTTGGTTCCCATGGGAACCTCGTTCTAGCCAAGAGACCGAGTTTCTGATTTGTCATTAATAACTCTGTTTCTTCATATTTAACCTTCTTGGAAATTGATATTTCATTTCTTCCGTAGATGCCATATATGATAGCTGGGGCAGTAAGATATAGTGATTTCAGTTAATTAGAAGAATAGTTAGCTTTCCACCATTGTGTTGCAACTTTATTTATCTGAATAAATGAGCCCTTAAGCTATTGCAGCAAGGTGTGTTCAGATGCTCTTAGCATAATCTCTTGTTAAGAGCAAATGTAGCATAGTTTCCTGTTAATAGATCTCACAACAACTTCACCATTCTTGCTTAACAGATTCTTCCTTAACACATTGCCCAAGGAAAAAGACCTTGTGAGACCACTGATAAAATTCATCACACACCAAAAGTCCAAACTAATGTGAATGAGTTGTCAGTACTCATCAAGAATTATACGGCGGAAGAACATGATCTGCTAGCAAGTTTGCTTTGAAGAACTCAAATAAGAGACTTTGTTTACTGCAAATAGACTCGGAGGTGATAGATTTCTTGAATATAAAATACCGATGAAAGGTAAGGAATGGAGATCTATGTACATTCTGTCATTGGTATCGAAAGTTACATAAATGGAGAATAGTTCAACATTTTCAGGAACTATATATGCAGCTTAGTCAATATTACATGAACCAGTGATGAAAGTAGAAGGAATGAAGCTTTATCATGTGTAAGTTGGAAAACATAACCTCCTAACTAGCAGCCTCAAAATCACCAAAGTTTTTATCATCCAACTAAAGATATGTGAATCGAATCATCTGAAGTCAAACTATGTTGCAACAAAGTCCAAAAAGACACTAGTTGTACATAATTTAAGGATTATATGCATAGATGTTATGAAACCTCATATACTGCCCTTACTTGATCTTTCTAATTGTGCAATATAAAGACAAAATAGATATACCTTTCTTGCATAACATATCACCCACTGATAATTTTCTCTTTCTTACGATCCATAAATAGAAAGATAATTTGTAAGGTAGACTAGTAATGCACATTTTACTAAAAACCCATTTTTGCTCCTCTTTCTTGTTGAAGATTAAGAATGATATTTTTCATATGTAGATTTATTTAGTGAATTGATTATGATTAAGATATTGGGTCCTAGTCTTGAACTATAGTGCATTAATTATGATTAAGATATTGGGTCCTAGTCTTGAACTATATGAAGCAGTTTTATTGCAGCAAATGCTTGGTAAGCTTCTACACTTTTTTACTTGTATGGTAGACTTGATATAGAATGAAGGTTTTGAAAGTTGATATTTGTGTTAATTCTTGAGTTGAATACTTTTGAACTTGTAGTCGTTATTGGGGCTGACAAAAGATCTACAATAAATAAATGGACGAAACAGTGTTTAGGTAGTAGGTGAGGTTTTGTTAATACGAACTCCAACATGATGCATGACTCTTCATAGATCTAGGCAATGCATGCAACATTGTCTTTAATCATTTAATTTTGTTCAATTACCAGGGATTAGTTAAATTGCACATTAAATGTTCATAGATTCTAATACTTCACATGTTAAAAGTTGAGTTAATACAGTTCTCAAATATCAGCATTTTGATAGTTCATGTGTAGCAGGTTGTGCGAGGATAATGGTGTTTTCGTTGCTCTCCAAAAAAATTTAAAAAAATTCTTTCCAGGTACATAGTCTTGCTCCCCCAAGATGACCTTCATATTTGTATGCTTGCATTTTTATTTAGTGTTTATGAAATTGATCATTACAACATATTGAATACATAGATTGTGTTACAGATTCCATCTTTTTACCTCAATATGAACACACTTTACATTAAATCATAATTTTGTCCTCTTTTTTTTCCCACAGGTAAAACAGGTGAGAATTGAATCAAGACTACTTGAAAGCTAAATGTCGCCATATTTTTTATACTTTGGAAGAAACTCCAGGTATTTGTCTTACTTTAAGGAGTAATATTTAGTAATCAAGTATGACATATATACTTTTATTAAGGAGCTTGAAATGAGATATTATCTAGCATAGTTGTAGTTTATCTTTATCGTATGATCATGGGTGTTTTATTATTCTATTTTCAATTTATGCATTTTAAATTCAAATATAATATGAATATGACATCATTTAATTATATCAAATGTTTTTAATTAGTGGCAAAAGATTTTAACATTTTGCGATTACTATATATAACTTTTCAAGACATTTTCATCACAAATTAAATTAGGTTGTCATAATCTGAATACATTTAGTGACAATATATTTGTTCTAGTACCCTCCTTATCGAATATGAATTAATTTAATATTTTATGATGTCAATAAATATCATACTTTTAATGACAACATGATATATTCGACTACAAAATTGTTAATTATTAGAGTGATAAACTTGTCACTAATTTATACATTTAAGGACGAAATACTTTTTTTTATATAAAAGGTAGTCATTAGTGATGAAATTTCTTTTGTTCTACTACGAAATATAAATTTTTTTAGAGACGATTGGTATCGTCGCTAATTGAACTAAATAATTAGTGACCAAATAGTTTTGTCGTTGTTAATAACGTTTTTAGTGATAAAATTACTCTTATCAACTACAAAAAAATACACATTTTATGACATTCAAATCCTTCATAAATGATATGCATTTTGTGACCATTTTTTTATTTTGTAGTTAATGGAATTTCTTTAGTGACGAAACACTGAATCGTCTTTAGTGACGACTTACTGACGAAATTTTTTTCTGTCATAAAATTTTTCTGACGAAATATGCTTTATAAATGACGAAATAATTTGTCCCTAATAATCAAATTTGTTGTAGTGCTTGTAGATTTCACTATTTCCTTTCAGTTTCGTCTTATTAACCCACTTGACTCCAATGGTTTTGTGCCCTTTTGGAATATATGTTAACTCCCAAGTGTTATTTCCTTCAATAGAATCATGTCATCCATAGCTTTTCTCCATTTCTCCTCTTTGAAAACATTCTCAAAAGTTGTAGGATCACAGTCTCCAAACAAAGCAAAGTGGGAAACATCTTGATTAACCAGAATTGTTTTTACCTTATAATCCATCATCTATGTGGGCCTTATGCAAGCACAACTAAGAGGCTGATCAGGTGCATTAATTTATTCCAGAACTTGTGGTGAAATATCATATCCTGCTTCAGTAGAAATTTCAGCAATTTTGGGTGTTGCAACAACTTCTTCGACTTCATTATTAATTAGGATTGGAGTAGACTGATGTGTATTCCAATACCAAGTATTCTCCTCATCAAAAACATCTCTTCTAGCCACAACCTTCTTTGTCAAGGATTGAATAGCTTGTACGCTGAATATAGAGAAAATGGTTTGCTAGCATTTGATGTAAAAAAAATGAGGTTGCAGCAGTTGTACGTGTGCCTATTCCACCTTGGAGATATGGTGTGTTGACTCACGTAAAGGATGAGCTATCCTATGTAACTGTTTACAATGATTACGGGGTGTTTTTATGTTATCTATGTACGAATTATTGGATATGATTCTGAATTGTAGTGTGTGCGTAAATCTTGGGCACAAGAAGTCTCGGCAAACAATTGAGAAAGATCCCTTTGCTGACAACGGTACTGTGTAGTGCAGCGTATTACCACCGTCTATAAACAGTTATGATGACATTGTGTTGATCTAGACAACTGAAAGGATATATCTTTATTACCTGAATGGGCAGAAGGTGGAGATCAACTATTATGACTCCAGGACATTTAAATCCTAAGAGAAGATTCATACCGTACACAAACAAACTCGGTATGATACATGAGCTGAAGTAGTAGTTGTTCTGTTGCTGTTAAGTAGAATTCTCCTGTTTAATTTCACATTCTTTTGTTTTTATATGACTTGGATTGCAGATTAAGTTGTTTTTGTAATAGACATGTTTTGGATTGCCAAGGTAGTCTGAACGTTTTTTCCTTCACTCATTTTTAATTATTTCTTGCTTGTTTGCTTGTTTTTACTTGTATGTTCCTTTCTACTGTTACATGAGCTGAAAAAGTAGTTTTTCTGTTGATGATCATACCGCACATTCCATCATCAAATTTAAACAGTAGCAGTATATAGGAACTTACAAGTAAAAATATGTAATCAAGCAAGAAATAATTAAAAATGAGTAAAGGAAAAAACGTTCAAACTACATTGGCAATCCAAAACATGTCTATTACAAAAATAGCTTAATCTGCAATCCAAGTCACATAAAAACAAAAGAAGATAAAACTAAATATGAGAATTCTACTTGACAGCAACAAAACAACTACTTCTTCAGCTCATGTATCGCAGTGTGGCTGTTTCTGTACGATATGAATCTTCTATTAAGATTTAATTGTCTTGGAGTCATAATAGTATATCTCTACCTTCTGCCCGTTCAGGTTTATAAAGATATATCCTTTCAGTTGTGTAGATCACCAAAATGTCATCACCACTGTTTATACACGGTAATACGCTGCACAACACATTAGCATTGTCAACAAAGGGATCTTTCTCCAATGTCTGTCGATTCTTCTTGTGTCCAAAATTTACGCTCACACTACGATTCAGACTCATGTCCATTCCTCAGTTCATATCTTACATAAAAACATCCCTGCAATCGTTGTAAACAGTTACATAGGATAGCTCATCTTGTATCTCAGTCAACACACTTTATCTGCTAGGTGGAATAGGCACACGTACAACTGCTGCAACCTTATTTTTTACATCAAATGCTAGCACACGATGTTTCACTAACACCAAGCAAAACACATTTATCACCTCTATCATCAAGCTTCTTTGTTTTTGCTTTTGAAAGATGTGCATAAGCAATGTATCCAAAATTTTTGAAGTGCTCTACTGCCGATTTCCTTCCGCTCCAAATTTATTAGGGTATTACATCTCGAAGAGCAAAAGTGGAACTTCTTTCCAAGATAAGAATGCTTCTGTTAGGTACATATGAATATGTATATGTATATTTTGAAGACTGGCAATCTGGTGCATTATAGAGCAAGCTGAGCAACCATGAATTAAGTCGGCAAAGATCACTGGAAGAGGAAAATAGGAGGCTGACTTAAATTTGGAAAACTACAACCTAATTGGATAAGGAAACAAGCATAAGTTTATAGTTATTAAATTCATTCAGAGAAGGAAAAACTATTTCCTACTTGGTTAAGGAAATAGTTTGAGGCGGTCAAGACAATTTTGTGACGACTTTTTTGTTTTGTAGTTAATGGAATTTCTTCAGTGACAAAACACTAAATCGTCTTAAGTGACCCACCTTTAGTGACGAGTGACTGACGAAATTTTTTTTGTCACACAAATTTTTTTTCTAATGATATATGCTTTATAAATGACGAAATAATTTGTCCCTAATAATCAAATTTGTTGTAGTGCTTGTAGATTTAGCTATTTCTTTCAGTTTCGTCTTAAAAACCCACTTGACTCCAATGGTTTTGTGCCCTTTTTGAATATATGTTTTCTCCCAAGTGTTATTTCCTTCAATAGAATCATACCATCAATAGCTTTTCTCCATTTCTCTTCTTTGACAGCATTCTCAAAAGTTGTAGAATCACAGTCTGCAAACAAAGCAAAGTGGGGAACATCTTCATTAACAAGAATTGTTGTTAACTTATAATCCATCATCTATGTGGGCCTTATGCAAGAACAACTAAGCGGCTGATCAGGTGCATTAATTTCTTCCAAAACTTGTGGTAAAATATCATAACCTGCTTCAGTAGAAATTTCAGCAATTTTGGCTGTTGCAACTACTTCTTCGACTTCATTATTAATTAGGATTGGAGTAGACTAATGTATCCAATACCAAGTATTCTCCTCATCAAAAACATCTCTTCCAGCCACAACCTTCTTTGTCAAGGATTGAATAGCTTGTATGCTGAATATAGAGAAAATGGTGTGCTAGCATTTGATGTAAAAAAATGAGGTTGCAGCAGTTGTACGTGTGCCTATTCCACCTTGGAGATATGGTGTGTTGACTCACGTAAAGGATGAGCTATCCTATGTAAGTGTTTACAACGATTGCGGGGTGTTTTTATGTTAGATATGTATGAATTACTGGAAATGATTCTGAATCGTATTGTATGCGTAAATCTTGGACACAAGAAGTCTCGGCAAACAATTGAGAAAGATCCCTTTGTTGACAATGGTACTGTGTAGTGCAGCATATTACCGTCTATAAACAATTGTGATGACATTGTGCTGATCTAGACAACTGAAAGGATATATCTTTATTACCTCAATGGGCAGAAGGTGGAGATCTACTATTATGACTCCAGGACATTTAAATCCTAAGAGAAGATTCATACCATACACAAACAAACTCTGTACGATAAATGAGCTGAAGTAGTAGTTGTTCTGTTGCTGTTAAGTAGAATTCTCATGTTTAATTTCACATTCTTTTGTTTGATATGACTTGGATTGCAGATTAAGTTATTTTTGTAATAGACATGTTTTGGATTGCCAAGGTAGTCTTTTTTGGTGTTCTCTTACATTGTTTGATTCTTCACTATCCTTCATCATTTTCAACAAATAGCTATAGTTACTTGTATTAGCGTAGAATTAATTTTCTACAACTCCACCTTTTTACTAAATTGCTTCCTAAATTCGGAGAACAATGTACCAATTTGTTCGAATCTGACAGATTATTCATCCCTTTTGTGAGATTGGACCCATGATTTGGAGATGGAACATTCAAGTACCCGGAGACATCCGTAGAAACATGGTGCAACGATGGAGGCACTTCATCCAAAAATCTTGAGCTGCTCCAACTATGAAGTAGCCCCGGTGATGACATGTCCATAACCATCAGACCTCACTGCCTGATTTCTGGCAAAATTACTCATTTCCTTCAATGTCGACTTAACATTTCTAACAGAATCGCTAAAATTATCAATCAATTCATTCCCAGGTGGTTATAAGCAATAAAAACCCATCTGGAATGGGTTTTCCCGAGACAATCTCCCGAGGTTGACTTAAATGTTCAAGATGCATAATCAAAATTCCCTATCGGTTGACTCCCAGGTTGTCCGAAGCTATTTGGGTCCATCTAATCTGATTTCAAATCTAGCTTTGACACGAAACAGTTAGGAAGGTACTTAGGCGTTTGAAATGCATCATCATCGGTAGTGTTTGGGAAAGTATCATCAAATAATGCATAAAAAAATAATGTTATTAATTGAGAAATCTAACTTGTAAAATTTCATAGAAAATTATCGATGTTTTTTTCAAATGTTGCGGTCATGTTAAGGACATAAAAAGTATGTTTTGGTCATGTGTAGGACGTAAAAAGTATGTTGCTTTGACATTTTCTAAAATTCAACTTTCTTTCTTAATTACCTGTTAGACTAGTATACGTGATTTAACTAGAAAGATTCATTTTAAAAAGATATACAAGTCATTGAACTCTAGATTATGAACTTCCAAGTGTGAAATATAGAGGCATGGAAAAAATAAATAAAACTAAATAGTTCTTGGATCACATACTTACACCCCTTACATCATTGAAATATAGCAATCTTTCCTCAAGGTTAGATCATTTAAAAGAGGATTCTTATATCCATACATGCTCTTACTAGTAAAATACACATAATCAACTAATGAAACTACCTTACAAATTTATTTTTTGAAACTTTAACAATCTTAATTTTTGTTTCTAAGATATGATATCAACAAAATCTAATATATCAATTTGAACAATCTCGAAAGATAAATATATAAAACAAAAGTAATGCAAGTTTCCTCTCTATTCCTACTCTGTCTGTCGCTAAATCTGTGATCAATTGCTACATACTTTTTACGTTGTACACATGACTGCAATATATCAAGAACAAATTGAGGATTTTCCTATGAAATTATGGAACGTTGATTTCTCAATCGATGACATAATTTTTGATGCATCATTCAATGATATTTTTCGAAACCCTACCGATAATGCTGTATTTCAAACACCTAGATACATGTCTGACAATCTCGGGTAGGAGTCAGGTTTGGACTCGGGTCAGATGGACCCAAATATCTTTGGCAAACGATAGGGAGTTTTGATGATGCTTCTGGAACTATCAAGTCAACCTCCGGAGATTGTCAAGGGGAAGCTACGGGATCAAACCTGTTCCATATGGACCCTAATTGCTTTAGTCAACCTGCGAGTGAATTAATTAGGAATTATAGCGATTCTTTTTGAAATTTCAAGTTGACGTCGGGGGAAATAAGCAATTTAGCCCCCAATCGGGAAGCGGTAGTTGAGATGGTTAAGGACATGCCATTGCCAGGACTACTTCGTAGTTGGAGTAGCTCAAGATTTTTGTATGAAGTGTATGTGTTGTTGCACGAGGTTTTTACCCATGTCTCCGGGTACTTGAACGTGCCAACAGCGAATTGTGGTTCGAATCTCTCAAAAGGTTTGTCACGCCTCAAAACCCATTAAGACGGACAGGCACCCGATGCCCTAAAGGCCCGAGAGAACCAACCTACAACCTGTTCTTACTGAGCATATACTATAACAATTGAGACAAGTTAACTTTGGATGCAGCAATACAAACCAACGTAAGTAGATCCAAAAGTTATATACAAGACTTGGCCGTTTAGGCCACAACTCCTTAAGACACAACTGAACCATGTACATACGTCTACAAAGCCTCTAAAAGATAGAAGACTAGAGTAGGTCGGGACAGACCCCGCCTTACCCTTAACTACGATACAATACCAAACGAATTTACCAAGGACTTAATAAAGCTCCGAATCAACTTGGAGCTCACCAAAAGTAGCAGAATTTCGAGTGCTTCTACTGAGGCGGTCTACTAGCTGGAGTACCTGAGCCTGCAGCATGAAATGCAGCGTCCCCAATATGGGACGTCAGTACGAAAAATGTACTGAATATGTAAGGCAAAAAGTATATGTAATACAAGGCACAAATAAAATCAAGTAGCAACATATGAGTGCATAGATTAGGAGAGAAGACCACCTTTGCTTACTCTTGTGGAATCAAGTAAGCTAGATTCTTTTCTTTACCTTCTTTGTATGTTATAATCTTTGTTGGGCATGTGATACAAGTGACCAGCTGATCAGTGGTAGAAGAGGATGACCCATGCTAGGCGTATTAACCCCTGGGATGCGGTCCTCATAATTACACAACTTGGGATCGGCCCATGCTAGGCTTCCGCCCCTGAGCTGCCACCCTTCTATACCAATAGGGATCGGCCCATGCTAGGCTTTCGCCCCTGAGCTGCCACCCTTAATTAAATAGATTTCTTCACTTAGATTCTTTAATCTTTGAGATTATTGTTAATTAGTTCATAACTCTTTTGAGATGTTATTTTGGATAATCGTAACACTTTGAGATGTTGATTTGGTGGTCATAATCATCTTGGAGACATCAAATTACGGAACAGTAGTGGAATACATGAAAACAATACTTTGAGGCAGTAACAATGACATAAGGAGCTATATAAAGACATCACCTACCTATACTTTAAAAGACAACACATAATACGATGGAGCAACATATACTATCAAATATAGAAATCTAAAATAAGGAAATAAATAAACAATAGAAAATCAATATAACATTAAATACATATTAATTCAAGACCATTTCTATAACAGCACAAGGGGAAATTACACAAGTATAGAGTAGTGAACATATAATGAAGTAGTTCCATGTGCTTAGAATGGGGAAAGAAATATTGTTAGCTATTTGGAGATAGTACGCTGCCAATATGCTTCCTTTCTAGAAATAGAACTTATGGGAATCACTTCATTGATATTAATTGCAGATGGCAGATTTCATGCCAAAAGGATATAAAATCGAATAGCCTTACATACCTTATTTTTCTGACCAATACCACTATCACGATTCAGCCTTCCTTATTGGGTGCTAATCGACAACATAAGTCATGATTAAGCTAACATCAGCAGCTAATCACAATAAGGTCCTCCAATCAGTAGCTAAAATATTTGATGGAAATCAGGCCCAAACAACCCTTACATAAATGGTGAACCACCACACCCTTCCTCTACACATTAATACAACTTCATACATCATCTCCCAAGCTACCCAAACAGCCCTCAACAACAATATTCATAAGGCAGCCACTATCAATCTCAAATCTTTCAGCATAATAGGAGAATATTGACTCAAAGATTTATCACAATCCATGAATTCTTGATAAACATATACAAAATTCTCCACTCCAAACATTATCAAAGAGAGGAAAACAAATGGGTTGAAGTCTTACCTTAATTCTGAAAATTTATCCTCTACACTTGTACTTCAAGAATTCAAACTCTCCTTCAAACTCTTACTTGAAAAATTAGACAGCACTCAAGAACTCTAAGGTGTCTTAGGGCTGCTAATTGAAGCCAAGAGAGACCAAGAAAGAACTTAGGAAATCTGAAA
>JABWTJ010000767.1:129607-147573 GCA_016801875.1 Solanum sitiens | reverse complement strand
TCATGTCTGTGACGGTCCGTCCTGCAGGTCCGTCACAGACTTCAGAGAGTCGATTTCAGCACTCAAATATAAGAATTCTAAGTGTTTGGAACGAGACACCCTCGACGGTCCGTCGTGCCCATGACGGTCCGTCGTTGGATACGTCGTCTCAGACAGTTTTCCAGAAATAAAATCTGCTGCTCAAAACGACTAAGCAGGTCGTTACAAATTTTCTCTTTCTTACGATCCATAAATAGAAAGATAATTTGTAAGGTAGACTAGTAATGCACATTTTACTAAAAACCCATTTTTGCTCCTCTTTCTTGTTGAAGATTAAGAATGATATTTTTCATATGTAGATTTATTTAGTGAATTGATTATGATTAAGATATTGGGTCCTAGTCTTGAACTATAGTGCATTAATTATGATTAAGATATTGGGTCCTAGTCTTGAACTATATGAAGCAGTTTTATTGCAGCAAATGCTTGGTAAGCTTCTACACTTTTTTACTTGTATGGTAGACTTGATATAGAATGAAGGTTTTGAAAGTTGATATTTGTGTTAATTCTTGAGTTGAATACTTTTGAACTCGTAGTCGTTATTGGGGCTGACAAAAGATCTACAATAAATAAATGGACGAAACAGTGTTTAGGTAGTAGGTGAGGTTTTGTTAATACGAACTCCAACATGATGCATGACTCTTCATAGATCTAGGCAATGCATGCAACGTTGTCTTTAATCATTTAATTTTGTTCAATTACCAGGGATTAGTTAAATTGCACATTAAATGTTCATAGATTCTAATACTTCACATGTTAAAAGTTGAGTTAATACAGTTCTCAAATATCAGCATTTTGATAGTTCATGTGTAGCAGGTTGTGCGAGGATAATGGTGTTTTCGTTGCTCTCCAAAAAAATTTAAAAAAATTCTTTCCAGGTACATAGTCTTGCTCACCCAAGATGACCTTCATATTTGTATGCTTGCATTTTTATTTAGTGTTTATGAAATTGATCATTACAACATATTGAATACATAGATTGTGTTACAGATTCCATCTTTTTACCTCAATATGAACACACTTTACATTAAATCATAATTTTGTCCTCTTTTTTTTCCCACAGGTAAAACAGGTGAGAATTGAATCAAGACTACTTGAAAGCTAAATGTCGCCATATTTTTTATACTTTGGAAGAAACTCCAGGTATTTGTCTTACTTTAAGGAGTAATATTTAGTAATCAAGTATGACATATATACTTTTATTAAGGAGCTTGAAATGAGATATTATCTAGCATAGTTGTAGTTTATCTTTATCGTATGATCATGGGTGTTTTATTATTCTATTTTCAATTTATGCATTTTAAATTCAAATATAATATGAATATGACATCATTTAATTATATCAAATGTTTTTAATTAGTGGCAAAAGATTTTAACATTTTGCGATTACTATATATAACTTTTCAAGACATTTTCATCACAAATTAAATTAGGTTGTCATAATCTGAATACATTTAGTGACAATATATTTGTTCTAGTACCCTCCTTATCGAATATGAATTAATTTAATATTTTATGATGTCAATAAATATCATACTTTTAATGACAACATGATATATTCGACTACAAAATTGTTAATTATTAGAGTGATAAACTTGTCACTAATTTATACATTTAAGGACGAAATACTTTTTTTTATATAAAAGGTAGTCATTAGTGATGAAATTTCTTTTGTTCTACTATGAAATATAAATTTTTTTAGAGACGATTGGTATCGTCGCTAATTGAACTAAATAATTAGTGACCAAATAGTTTTGTCGTTGTTAATAACGTTTTTAGTGATAAAATTACTCTTATCAACTACAAAAAAATACACATTTTATGACATTCAAATCCGTCATAAATGATATGCATTTTGTGACCATTTTTTTATTTTGTAGTTAATGGAATTTCTTTAGTGACGAAACACTGAATCGTCTTTAGTGACGACTTACTGACGAAATTTTTTTCTGTTCATAAAATTTTTCTGACGAAATATGCTTTATAAATGACGAAATAATTTGTCCCTAATAATCAAATTTGTTGTAGTGCTTGTAGATTTCACTATTTCCTTTCAGTTTCGTCTTATTAACCCACTTGACTCCAATGGTTTTGTGCCCTTTTGGAATATATGTTAACTCCCAAGTGTTATTTCCTTCAATAGAATCATGTCATCCATAGCTTTTCTCCATTTCTCCTCTTTGAAAACATTCTCAAAAGTTGTAGGATCACAGTCTCCAAACAAAGCAAAGTGGGAAACATCTTGATTAACCAGAATTGTTTTTACCTTATAATCCATCATCTATGTGGGCCTTATGCAAGCACAACTAAGAGGCTGATCAGGTGCATTAATTTATTCCAGAACTTGTGGTGAAATATCATATCCTGCTTCAGTAGAAATTTCAGCAATTTTGGGTGTTGCAACAACTTCTTCGACTTCATTATTAATTAGGATTGGAGTAGACTGATGTGTATTCCAATACCAAGTATTCTCCTCATCAAAAACATCTCTTCTAGCCACAACCTTCTTTGTCAAGGATTGAATAGCTTGTACGTTGAATATAGAGAAAATGGTTTGCTAGCATTTGATGTAAAAAAAATGAGGTTGCAGCAGTTGTACGTGTGCCTATTCCACCTTGGCGATATGGTGTGTTGACTCACGTAAAGGATGAGCTATCCTATGTAACTGTTTATAATGATTACGGGGTGTTTTTATGTTATCTATGTACGAATTACTGGATATGATTCTGAATTGTAGTGTGTGCGTAAATCTTGGAAACAAGAAGTCTCGGCAAACAATTGAGAAAGATCCCTTTGCTGACAACGGTACTGTGTAGTGCAGCGTATTACCACTGTCTATAAACAGTTGTGATGACATTGTGTTGATCTAGACAACTGAAAGGATATATCTTTATTACCTGAATGGGCAGAAGGTGGAGATCAACTATTATGACTCCAAGACATTTAAATCCTAAGAGAAGATTCATACCGTACACAAACAAACTCGGTACGATACATGAGCTGAAGTAGTAGTTGTTCTGTGGCTGTTAAGTAGAATTCTCCTGTTTAATTTCACATTCTTTTGTTTTTATATGACTTGGATTGCAGATTAAGTTGTTTTTGTAATAGACATGTTTTGGATTGCCAAGGTAGTCTGAACGTTTTTTCCTTCACTCATTTTTAATTATTTCTTGCTTGTTTGCTGGTTTTTACTTGTATGTTCCTTTCTACTGCTACATGAGCTGAAAAAGTAGTTTTTCTGTTGCTGATCATACCGCACATTCCATCATCAAATTTAAACGGTAGCAGTATATAGGAACTTACAAGTAAAAATACGTAATCAAGCAAGAAATAATTAAAAATGAGTAAAGGAAAAAACGTTCAAACTACATTGGCAATCCAAAACATGTCTATTACAAAAATAGCTTAATCTGCAATCCAAGTCACATAAAAACAAAAGAAGATAAAACTAAATATGAGAATTCTACTTGACAGCAACAAAACAACTACTTCTTCAGCTCATGTATCGCAGTGTGGCTGTTTCTGTACGATATGAATCTTCTATTAAGATTTAATTGTCTTGGAGTCATAATAGTATATCTCTACCTTCTGCCCGTTCAGGTTTATAAAGATATATCCTTTCAGTTGTGTAGATCACCAAAATGTCATCACCACTGTTTATACACGGTAATACGCTGCACAACACATTAGCATTGTCAACAAAGGGATCTTTCTCCAATGTCTGTCGATTCTTCTTGTGTCCAAAATTTACGCTCACACTACGATTCAGACTCATGTCCATTCCTCAGTTCATATCTTACATAAAAACATCCCTGCAATCGTTGTAAACAGTTACATAGGATAGCTCATCCTGTATCTCAGTCAACACACTTTATCTGCTAGGTGGAATAGGCACACGTACAACTGCTGCAACCTTATTTTTTACATCAAATGCTAGCACACGATGTTTCACTAACACCAAGGAAAACACATTTATCACCTCTATCATCAAGCTTCTTTGTTTTTGCTTTTGAAAGATGTGCATAAGCAATGTATCCAAAATTTTGAAGTGCTCTACTGCCGATTTCCTTCCGCTCCAAATTTATTAGGGTATTACATCTCGAAGAGCAAAAGTGGAACTTCTTTCCAAGATAAGAATGCTTTTGTTAGGTACATATGAATATGTATATGTATATTTTGAAGACTGGCAATCTGGTGCATTATAGAGCAAGCTGAGCAACCATGAATTAAGTCGGCAAAGATCACTGGAAGAGGAAAATAGGAGGCTGACTTAAATTTGGAAAACTACAACCTAATTGGATAAGGAAACAAGCATAAGTTTATAGTTATTAAATTCATTCAGAGAAGGAAAAACTATTTCCTACTTGGTTAAGGAAATAGTTTGAGGCGGTCAAGACAATTTTGTGACGACTTTTTTGTTTTGTAGTTAATGGAATTTCTTCAGTGACAAAACACTAAATCGTCTTAAGTGACCCACCTTTAGTGACGAGTGACTGACGAAATTTTTTTTGTCACACAAATTTTTTTCTAATGATATATGCTTTATAAATGATGAAATAATTTGTCCCTAATAATCAAATTTGTTGTAGTGCTTGTAGATTTAGCTATTTCTTTCAGTTTCGTCTTAAAAACCCACTTGACTCCAATGGTTTTGTGCCCTTTTTGAATATATGTTTTCTCCCAAGTGTTATTTCCTTCAATAGAATCATACCATCAATAGCTTTTCTCCATTTCTCTTCTTTGACAGCATTCTCAAAAGTTGTAGAATCACAGTCTGCAAACAAAGCAAAGTGGGGAACATCTTCATTAACAAGAATTGTTGTTAACTTATAATCCATCATCTATGTGGGCCTTATGCAAGAACAACTAAGCGGCTGATCAGGTGCATTAATTTCTTCCAAAACTTGTGGTAAAATATCATAACCTGCTTCAGTAGAAATTTCAGCAATTTTGGCTGTTGCAACTACTTCTTCGACTTCATTATTAATTAGGATTGGAGTAGACTAATGTATCCAATACCAAGTATTCTCCTCATCAAAAACATCTCTTCCAGCCACAACCTTCTTTGTCAAGGATTGAATAGCTTGTATGCTGAATATAAAGAAAATGGTGTGCTAGCATTTGATGTAAAAAAATGAGGTTGCAGCAGTTGTACGTGTGCCTATTCCACCTTGGAGATATGGTGTGTTGACTCACGTAAAGGATGAGCTATCCTATATAACTGTTTACAACGATTGCGGGGTGTTTTTATGTTAGATATGTATGAATTACTGGAAATGATTCTGAATCGTATTGTATGCGTAAATCTTGGACACAAGAAGTCTCGGCAAACAATTGAGAAAGATCCCTTTGTTGACAATGGTACTGTGTAGTGCAGCATATTACCGTCTATAAACAATTGTGATGACATTGTGCTGATCTAGACAACTGAAAGGATATATCTTTATTACCTCAATGGGCAGAAGGTGGAGATCTACTATTATGACTCCACGACATTTAAATCCTAAGATAAGATTCATACCGTACACAAACAAACTCTGTACGATAAATGAGCTGAAGTAGTAGTTGTTCTGTTGCTGTTAAGTAGAATTCTCATGTTTAATTTCACATTCTTTTGTTTGATATGACTTGGATTGCAGATTAAGTTATTTTTGTAATAGACATGTTTTGGATTGCCAAGGTAGTCTGAACGTTTTTTCCTTCACTCACAACTGAAAACACGCAATCAAGCAAGAAATAATTAAAAATGAGTGAAGGAAAAAACGTTCAGACTACATTGGCAATCCAAAACATGTCTATTACAAAAACAACTTAATCTGCAATCCAACTCATATAAAAACAAAAGAACATAAAATTAAAAATGCGAATTCTACTTGACTACAACAGAACAACTACTTTTTCCGCTCATGTATCGCAGTGAGGCATTTGTGTACGGTATGAATCTTCTCTTAGTATTTAATTGTCCTGGAGTCATAATAGTAGATCTCCACCTTCTCCCATTCAGGTAATAAAGATATATCCTTTCAGTTGTGTAGATCACCACAATGTCATCACCAATGTTTATACAGGTAATACGTTATACAACACAGTACCATTGTCAACAAAGGGATCTTTCTCCAATGTTTGCCGAGACTACTTGTGTCCAAGATTTACGCACACACTACGATTCAGACTGATGTCCATTCCTCCATACCTATCTAACATAAAACATCCCCGTAATCATTGTAAACAGTTACGTAGGATAGCTCATCCTTTACCTGAGTCAACGCACCATATCTCCCACATGGAATAGGCACACGTACAACTGCTGCAACCTCATTTTTTAGATTAAATGCTAGCACACCATGTTTCACTAACACCAAGAAAAACACATTTATCACCTCTATCATCAAGATTCTTTCTTTTTGCTTTTGAAACATTTGCATAAGCAATGGATCCAAAATTTTTGAAGTGGTCTAATGCCGGTTTCCTTCCGCTCCAAACTTCCTCGGGTATTACATCTCGAATAGAAAAAGTGGAACTTCTATTCAAGATAAGTATGCTCCCATTAGGTACATATGAATATGTATATGTATATTTTAAAGACTGGCAATCCGGTGCATTATGGAGCAAGCTTACCAAATGTGAATTAAGACGACAAAGCTTACTGGAAGAGGAATTAGGAGGATGACTTAAAGTAGGAAAACTAAAACCTTATGGATAACTATAGAAGCGTAAGTTTATAGTTATCATAATTCAATTAGAGAAAGAAAAACTATTTCCTACTTGGTTAAGGAAATAGTTTGAGGTAGTCAAGAAAATGAAGGAAAACTATTTTCTACTTGTTTAAGGAAATAGTTTGAGGTGGAAAAGTAAGTTTATAGTTATCATAATTCAATTAGAGAAAGAAAAACTATTTCCTACTTGGTTAAGGAAATAGTTTGAGGTAGTCAAGAAAATGAAGGAAAACTATTTCCTACTTGTTTAAGGAAATAGTTTGAGGTGGCAAAGTTTATAAGGAAAATCACATTAGAAATTTCCTTTCAATTCAAAGTAAAAAGAGAAGTCTTAATGCTACAAGGTTTTGTTCAAGCGGCAAAGATGAGGATGTTCGAGTTGAAGATGCGGCAAAGTTATGTTATAGTTGAAGAAGGAGTTGAAGATGGGGCGAAAATGAGTTTCGCACAATGAAGGAATCCTACGCGTGAGCTATGTTTCAAGAGTAAAAGGAAGCAGAGCACAAGTAGGATTTCTTGTTGAAATAGTTTTTTGGATTCAAGTCCAAATCTATAAATAGGGTGATAGTGTCGCTTAAGAAAAATTGTGCACTTACATAGAGAGTCGATTAGAATACGATCAAGAGTTTTGAGAGTTACTTGGGAGTGGTACCAATTTGTAAAGAAAAAGTTGTAAAATTGTACTCCCTCCGTTTCAAAAAGATTGGCCTAGTTTGACTTGGAACGGAGTTTAAGAAAATAAAGAAGACTTATTAATCTTGTGGTTCTAATTTAAAGTTATGTAAAATGTACCAAAATACTCTTTAATCTTGTGGTCTTAAACATGCCACGTGGAAAGTTAAAGTTAAAGTGTTGCCAAAAAATGAAAGGGGTCATTCTTTTTTAAACAGACTAAAAAGGAAATAGGGTCATTCTTTTTGGAACGGAGGGAGTAATTAAGAGTTTTGATTATAATCGAGTGTGTGTGTAGCATTCGTCTAACAAGTTTGAGAAACTTCACGGACGACTGAAGACTTAAACCTGGAGGTTTTTGTCTTGGGTAGCTAGGAATTAGAGTTTACAATTTCTTAGCTTGGATTAGAGTTTATAATTCCTTAGGTTACATAGGCTTGTAATCTTTTGTTGAGGTTCCGAATTTAATAAAGTGAAGTTAAATCCTACAGAGGTGTAGGTCGTGGTTTTTACCCTTTATGAGTTGGGGTTTTCCGCTATAAAATATTGTGTCATTATATCATTTGTTTCACAAAATGTAACTGCGGTAATCTACAAAGGAACACAGAATATACTTGTTCCTTAGGAAAATTTGAGGGTCAGAATTTCAACAGCTCCATTTCACTGTTTTGACATAAATTCCTCCGGAACTCTTCCCCAAGCCAGCAAGCTACGAACCATGTTAAGAATGGTTCTATTCTTCCTCTCTGTCACACCATTTTGTTGCGGTGTATATGTTGTTGTGAGCTCTTTTCAAATTTCACGTGTCTAACAAAATTCATGAAATACCTTAGTTCATTATTCTCCTCTGAGATGTATGTTAAGGTTCTTAATGACCCTTCCAATCTTATTCTCCACACGTACTTTAAAGCTTTTATATACATTAAAAGCCTTTGATTTTTCTTTCACAATACACCCAAGTCTAACTCGAATAATCATCAATAAGGGTAATAAAATACATTTTGCCCCCATTAGAGATTGGTGTTAATGGCCCATAGATATCCGAGTGTACTGGCCTTAATACCTTCTTGGATCTCCATGACTTACTATTAGGAAAATGAAACGACGTTGTTTTCCAACAACTCATTCTTCACAAACTTGAGACATAACAACAATTTCATAAAGCCCCGTCACCGTACTCTTCCTTTGAAGGATCTTCAAGCCACCAAAATTCAAGTGACCATATCAAAAATGCCATGAAGGAATTTTCATTTTCGCCACGTAGCAAGATTGAACATTTTCAATCTTCAAAGGAAACAATGTGTTTTCACTCATTTTCACAAAATTAATAACTCATCTAGGGGGACTAGAAATTTCACATGTATCATTCCTTAATGTGATGTCATACCCTTTTTTTGTAACAACTGATGGGGCCAACACAAAACAGATTTGATTCGATTTCCACACACCTATTTTTTGTTCTAAAATTGATATTGTACCATTTCCCATCACATTCACTATTGATAGATCACCAAAACTAACTGTTGACCAAAATTTTTCACTTAAATTAGTAAAAGAAGACTTACCAGTGATATTGTTACTCCAGGAGGTATTCACATATGTACCAAATAACTTGCAACCGGGCTCACTTTAGCATAAACCGCCATTAAAAAGGTTTCTCCTTCCTTATCCTCAACAAATATTGACTTTTCTTCTCTCATTAGGCAGCCTATTACGACATTCAGAATGACAGTGACTAAATTTATAGCAACGATAACATTCTGCGTTGAATTTTTTGAAATCTCTCATCATTGGCTCTAAAATTACAGAAGGCAAACACACATAGAGCTATAAAATCTTTTAAAAAAGTTAGTAAAAAACATACCTATCGAACAACTAGTGTATGTTGTTACAAGACATATTCCATAAAACAAGGACTACTTTTCCTTTACAAAGAACCATTAAAAAAATATTTCATTTTCAGACACTCCTCCTTGATATTTTTCTTGGATACTCTCAACGTAGCCCTTAGAACTTCAAAATTTCCTTTAGGAAGAGACATGATCATTATGTTTGCAATCTACTGATATAAGCTGCAATGAACAAGTGTAACTTCTCCATCCTTCTCTGCTTGCCTGAATAGAATGAAACTGCACTTTTATATGCACCATAATTATTGTTGAGATGTTGTTATTCTTAATGACAATAGATTCAATAAGGTTTTTCTCCAGACCACTCAGAATCTTTCTTAACCATAGAGCTTGATTAGTTGCACCAGCACCGACAATGTGTTTTGCTTTTGCAGAAGATTGAACAACCACTTCTTTCTTCTTTGCAAAAGCATATCATTTGGCTTCCTGCCCAATTACTACCTGAATAACCCATCAATTTCCCTTGCTCTTTCTTTTTAAACCAAATACCATGATCAACAGTTCCTTTGATATATCTCAATGTTCGTTTAGTAACACCAAAATGATCTAGCATAAACCTCAATAGAAGACTTGTCGCGAACATGAGATCAGGTCTTGTTGCTATCAAATATAGCACACTGCTAATTATACTTCTATAAACTGTTAGATCAGCACTAACCTCATTCAAACATTGAAAACTTTTCATTGTGAACTAGTGGGTTAGTACATGCTTGAACCTTTTAAGAATATCCCTTGCATATTCTTAAAAGTGTATCATTCCTGGGGACATACAAAAAGTCCGTCAGAGGATCACAACCACAACTCACGTAAACAAACTTATCTACAGCCTTATTGGTACTATTTAGATTGATATCACCCAGACCTCTTGTCCACAAAGTGAGACATGATCTTTTTCACAGTATTTCCGAGCATAAATAGTCCCATTCACAGGGCCCATCAATAGTCAATTCACAAGAATCTCCACGAAGAAATGGTTCCCTCATACCTCTAAATCTCACCTTCAATAAAGGAACCAACCCGCCAAAGAGAAGCGTGAAGAATAACACACCAAGGAATCCAAAAGTAGCAATCTTCGCTGTTTTCACCTAATCTTCTTTTTCTCCACTTTCTTGCTAATATTTGGCACGGGCGCTACTGCTTGTGGTTTCAACTTTAGAATGGGAACCAATGGCACTTGTGATCGTTGTGGCTTCATCATACAAGGTTGTATAATGACATCCAGAAGAGGATGGAGATACATTCCGGGGTGGTGGCACTTGAGGAGGTACACCATTTTCTCTAAGTTGTGCCTTCAGAGTTACATTTCGCGCCATTTCATAGAATATCTTTGCATTCAATTATTGAATGAACTATGCTAATTTTATGCTATAAGTCCTCCACATAATGCATTTTTATCTTCCTTGCCAAGTGAATACTTTCCTTATTCCTAATTAATCTAGACATCCTCTTTTTATCCTCATAATTATTAACAATGTCACTCAAGGTAAATATATTAAATTTTTGGTGTTCTCTTACATTGTTTGATTCTTCACTATCCTTCATCATTTTCAACAAATAGCTATAGTTACTTGTATTAGCGTAGAATTTATTTTCTACAACTCCACCTTTTTACTAAATTGCTTCCTAAATTCGGAGAACAATGTACCAATTTGTTCGAATCTGACAGATTATTCATCCCTTTTGTGAGATTGGACCCATGATTTGGAGATGGAACATTCAAGTACCCGGAGACATCCGTAGAAACATGGTGCAACGATGGAGGCACTTCATCCAAAAATCTTGAGCTGCTCCAACTATGAAGTAGCCCCGGTGATGACATGTCCATAACCATCAGACCTCACTGCCTGATTTTCGGCAAAATTACTCATTTCCTTCAATGTCGACTTAACATTTCTAACAGAATCGCTAAAATTATCAATCACTTCATTCCCAGGTGGATATAAGCAATAAAAACCCATCTGGAATGGGTTTTCCCGAGACAATCTCCCGAGGTTGACTTAAATGTTCAAGATGCATAATCAAAATTCCCTATCGGTTGACTCCCAGGTTGTCCGAAGCTATTTGGGTCCATCTAATTTGATTTCAAATCTAGCTTGACACGAAACAGTTAGGAAGGTACTTAGGCGTTTGAAATGCATCATCATCGGTAGTGTTTGGGAAAGTATCATCAAATGATGCATAAAAAAATAATGTTATTAATTGAGAAATCTAACTTGTAAAATTTCATAGAAAATTATCGATGTTTTTTTCAAATGTTGCGGTCATGTTAAGGACATAAAAAGTATGTTTTGGTCATGTGTAGGACGTAAAAAGTATGTTGCTTTGACATTTTCTAAAATTCAACTTTCTTTCTTAATTACCTGTTAGACTAGTATACGTGATTTAACTAGAAAGATTCATTTTAAAAAGATATACAAGTCATTGAACTCTAGATTATGAACTTCCAAGTGTGAAATATAGAGGCATGGAAAAAATAAATAAAACTAAATAGTTCTTGGATCACATACTTACACCCCTTACATCATTGAAATATAGCAATCTTTCCTCAAGGTTAGATCATTTAAAAGAGGATTCTTATATCCATACATGCTCTTACTAGTAAAATACACATAATCAACTAATGAAACTACCTTACAAATTTATTTTTTGAAACTTTAACAATCTTAATTTTTGTTTCTAAGATATGATATCAACAAAATCTAATATATCAATTTGAACAATCTCGAAAGATAAATATATAAAACAAAAGTAATGCAAGTTTCCTCTCTATTCCTACTCTGTCTCTCGCTAAATCTGTGATCAATTGCTACATACTTTTTACGTTGTACACATGACTGCAATATATCAAGAAAATATTGAGGATTTTCCTATGAAATTATGGAACGTTGATTTCTCAATCGATGACATAATATTTGATGCATCATTCAATGATATTTTTTGAAACCCTACCGATAATGCTGTATTTCAAACACCTAGATACATGTCTGACAATCTCGGGTAGGAGTCAGGTTTGGACTCGGGTCAGATGGACCCAAATATCTTTGGCAACCGATAGGGAGTTTTGATGATGCTTCTGGAACTATCAAGTCAACCTCCGGAGATTGTCAAGGGGAAGCTACGGGATCAAACCTGTTCCATATGGACCCTAATTGCTTTAGTCAAGCTGTGAGTGAATTAATTAGGAATTATAGCGATTCTTTTTGAAATTTCAAGTTGACGTCGGGGGAAATAAGCAATTTAGCCCCCAATCGGGAAGCGGTAGTTGAGATGGTTAAGGACATGCCATTGCCAGGACTACTTCGTAGTTGGAGTAGCTCAAGATTTTTGTATGAAGTGTATGTGTTGTTGCACGAGGTTTTTACCCATGTCTCCGGGTACTTGAACGTGCCAACAGCGAATTGTGGTTCGAATCTCTCAAAAGGTTGAATGATCTTTTGAGTTCTAAAAGATTGGTACATTGTGGCTGGGGAGATCAGGGTGAAATCAATCAAAAAATACCAACAAAACTGTAGATAATTTTGTTATGTGGGAAATGGTAGTGACCCTCTTGCAGCCTCTTTGTACATACCGAGTAATGATAAACTTGTCAATATTCACTGGAACTCGATAATCCAGTCTGTATTTGCAAGTGAAAAAGCCATGACATCTCATGGAAGTGCTGATAAGAAAAATGGTGAGGCAAACCTCACAGTTCTTGGAGATTTAGCCATCCTTGCCTTTATCGAAGTCCTGCAGCGGGACAAAGGACTCTTGGATCGTAACATAGAAGAAAAAAGGAAATTACAATCCTATTTTTCTGATCAAAGACAAATCTAATTACGTAAAAATAAAAAAGAAAAATTGGACAACATACCTAGGCAAATTAAAGCTTGTAACGTCGGTGAATTAAGCGTAGAACGGTGGTGGATAAGAATTTGGAACACAGCACAACAAGCAAATCTACTCATCACATTTGAAAAGAGAGACATCTCAAATATCAACCCTAACCACAAAACAGGAAATAAAATAATTATAACAGAACAGGAAAAATCTTTATATAATCTCATAAATAGAAACACAATAGAAGGAGAAAGCTTCCCAATCAGATCCACTAACAAATAGAGATTAGAGAGATGTTTGATTTCATATAGGAACATTTGATTTGTGCTCACAGTACAAGGACATTTTATTTTGTGCCCCTTTTGAATAAAAAATTAAGGAATTAAATATCTGACTTGATATAGGAACAATTCTTGTTTTTTTTTTTAAAAAAAAAATACAATTATACACAATTTGAAAAGAAGAAAATTTTACCAACCACATTTTTTTACAATTATATTAGGGCAAATGGTCAAATATTACCCTTCTACTATTGGAAATATTTTAAATATACACTTCGTTATATGTTAGGTCCAAATGTACCCATCTGATTATACTTTGAACAAAATTTACCCTCAATTTTAACAAAAAACTGTGACAAGCTCATAATGAAATAAAACATCTCGAATTTCAAATATTTTATATTTTAAGTAACTCATTTCCTCTGTTTTGAATTCTTTTCTATGCATCTTCTTCTTAAAAGAAGCTAATAATTTATCGTATTCAAAAACTAATATGATTTTTCTTTATTTTGAATTGAGGTTTTTCTAAATAAAAAATTATCATGCTTAACATCTTCTAAAAAGTGTCAATATTAATCAAAGAAAATACACTATTGAGATATGTTCTAAGAATTTTTCAGAATCCAAAAATCGATGACTCCCTACATTCATTAATTTTGTTGTACTTTTATAATTGTAAGAAGATGTGGGTACAATGATTAATTTTATAGAAAGGAAAAATGTACAAGTACCCCCTAGACTATGACCGAAATCACAGAGACACACCTTAACTAAACTAAGATCCTATTACCCCCTAAACTTATTTTCTTTTTTTGTAATTTTGTGCACCTTTTTGGCTTACGTGATAAACTTTATCGGATTTCGAATGTTACATTGTTAATAGAATTAGCATCTAGTTAGACTAGGGTTCAGACTACCCTCATAGTCCCAGAACTACATGAAACCGTAGGATTATAAATCCCCTCTGTTGGGCATCAGATTTAGGGATCACGTCAATCATGCCTTTATACTCATAGCAAGTTATATTTGGTTATCTTGATAAGGCGTATACATCAGACTTTGGTTTTGTCTCACGTGGTTTTATGTCTATTTATAGTAGCTCCAACAGTCAAACTCTAGTGCATTTGAATAGGTTTTCAGTTTCTACTTCAGTATTCAATATCAGCATGTCATGTTCATAACCAATATTTGTTCATTACATTCAACTCATTTGTCAGTTAAAAATTTAGTATTTACATTATGTTCAGATTATGTCTTTGCTCGGTTATGCTTTGTCCGACCTATATAATTGTACAAACATTATTTGTATCCTGCATGCCCTGTACATTCCAAGTACTAACACATACTTTATGCTACATCCTTTCATGATGTAGGATCAAGTATTCAACATCTAGATCACGCATAGATTTGTATCCAGTAGCTTCAATGATATTGTCCTCATACTTTGAGGACAACAGACATATTTTTTTCATATTCAGTCTTTTAGTTCAGTTTTCAGTTTTGCTAGGGTTAGCTCGGGCATGTCCCATTAACTCTAGTCAGTAGAGTCTTATTAGACATAGTATTAGATTAAGCTTTAGCTTTGAGTGAATGTGCAGTATCTCCGAACCCTTGGCAAGTTATATACATTCATATATGAATTTTGGGTATTCTCCACCTTCAGTTATCACTTGATTTATCTTCCGCATTAGTTCATGTTTTTCTTAGAGAATTTCAGTATGCTTATGATACACAAGCTTCAGGGTTTGCTTGGGGTCACTCGTGATCCTAGGTCCCGTGTACATCAAGGGAGTAGCCTCCGGGCACGACAATTCACAACACTATGTTAATTAACTATAAAGTAAGACAATCAAAATCTTTTTTCAAAGTAATAATCTTTTAGCAATCTTTATTTAAATTACTTGTATTTAAAAAGAAGCATATTGCTAAACTATTCAATTATTATCAAACTCATCAGGTATTAATAAAAGTTTTATCAATTAAGTAGCCCTTAAAAGAATAATAACACAAAAATAAATAAATAAAATTCCATAACAATACAAAATTACATAAAAATATGGGTCGCATACCAAATTTGTTTTGGACAATCATACCTTAACTCCAAAATGGAAAGAAAAACTTAAAATATTAAGCGCGCTGCATAAGAAAGTTCTAAAGGAAGAGAAAATGGTCAAAAGCCCCCTCAATTTATATCCAGTTTTCCAATCATACACGGTAGCATATGCCAAATCTCTCCACTCTTATCATCCCAAAATTGATGAGCCATTAACACCTATCCACCGGATTCATTATTGTAATTTCTTAACAACTCCCATGTCAGAATTTGAAAAAAAAATCAAATCTACCATCTCCAATCACCAAAAAATAATTTCAATCAGATTAGACTCATAGTGGTCTTGGTGGTGGTATGAATTTTCTCTTTTTTGAGCTTTTTTATTTGAAAGAAATGGTGGAGAGTTCTTTGAGTAAGTGGAGGAGCTAATGGCGAAGTCGGATAAATTACAAAGGCATAGGTGGAGATGGTGGCGGCAGCGAAATTCTCAGACCATGTCGCCGGCGATGACATATCCCTCAAAAGAGACAAAAGAGATCCCCCAATTTAACCCCCAATATTTTCTTCAAATCAAATTTCTCACCAAATAGTTAGTGCTAAAATATGAATGAGGAACAAAGGTTTAAGAAGAAAAAGAACAAAAATGTCTCTTAAAAAAAGATCTACTGGTGAGATACATCTGTCATCAGAATAGTGGTACCTCATATTCCACTAAACTTCAAACCCACTACAATAAATTATACAAAAAAAAATTAAATACAAGAAGAAAAAGAGTAGAAGATTAGGAAATATTATGGTTGGAAAATGAGAGGAAGTCCCTCTATTTATAGTCAACAAAGAGTAGTACGAACAAATACTTTATGAGTCTTATTTGAAAAATCATGACCTTTTCGAGAAGTCACAACTTATTCAAAAAGTCATAACTCTTTAAAAAAGTCACAACTTATTGAAAAAACCACAACTCTTTCAAAATTGACAACTCATAGAAAAATCACAACCCTTTGAAAAAAATCACAACTTATAGGAAAAGTGACAAGTCATCAAAAAAGTCAAAACCTAAGTTAGGGATATTATAGTAATTTAACATTCAGGTTAGGAGTACATGTCTTTAAGGTTAATATAGATATAGATATAGATTTGGTCTATATTGAACAATTTTCGCAACTTTTAAAATTCTCCATAATTTGGTCGTTCATGACTAACTAAAATTGATGATTATTGCCAATTAATTTAATATTTAAAAAATAAAAAATATCATAAACTTAATAAATAACTGTAATATGTTTTTTAGATAATTTATTATTTATTTAACTATGTGTTATTAATGGTATTATTGTAGTAATTCAACTTTATAGGGGTATTTATATATTTGACTTTTAACTTTTTTTTTCCACTTATATATACTAGTTTTGACGCACGTTCGTTGCACGTGAATATTAAATCATGTATCACACTATTTTTCCATCATAAAAAAATAGAAGATATACTAAATAGGATGTTTTAAGAAGAACAAGAATGAATATTTTTTTTTAAAATGTAGTTTAAAAATTTGAGGAAACCCCTATTTTTATAGGCAACAAAGGGCAGCATATGGAAAACTACTTATTGTGCGTTATCAAAGAGATGTCACAACCCTATAGAAAACTCACAACCCTTCAGAAAGGTCACAACTCATAAGAAAGGTCATAAATCTTCAGAAATGTCACAACTTTTCTGAAAAGTTACAACTCTTCCGAAAAGTCGTAACCCTATAGAAGAGTCCGAACCCTTCTAAAAGCTCACAACACATTTGCAAATTTAAAATACTTCGAAAATATCATAACCTTCAATGTCAAAGTGTGTGTGTCTTTAGTATAATATAGTATAATACACATAAATAAAAAAAATACAATATAAAAAACAAAAAGATATACTACATTTGGTGTTTTAAGTTAGGTAGTATAGACAGATAAAAAAATATTGATATAGATTGGTCTAATCTTAATTTGATATGGAATTTTACAAAACAAAGAGGAATTTTGATTTAAGGAGCATATGTTGAATATATAAAAATGTCTTTTCACTTTGTGGTCTTAATGATGTGCCCTACCCAAAGAAAAAATAACATTTTATATTAAAATTAATAAAAGTAAAAGTACACTAAAAAATCTGAAAAGAAAGAGTACTTACTAAATGTAGTTTGGACTGTTCAAATATGTTTTGATCAAATACTTTTTCTCCAACAGTTTGATACTTTTAGAGTTTTTGAAAACCAAGTGGTAGTTCGTGCTATAGAAAATCATTGATCTTCTTGTCAAGTAGAAGCTGCTACAAAAGTATATTTGATTGTTATGAAAATGAGTAAATATGAATTATCAAGGTACTCTTCTCATTTGAAGTTGAGTTATTTCATTCTCTTTGTCGAATCAATTATCGGTGATCTATCTAATTTACAATCAATAAATATTGTAATTTCATGATTGAAAAACACTCATAA